>JAFBJS010017946.1:97082-129730 GCA_016785265.1 Paraplagusia blochii | reverse complement strand
CAGGGTTTCTAAGTTTTTTGTTTTGATTAATCTGCCTAATAACCAGATGAAGAAGAAGCAGGTGCAGCCCACAGGTCTTTCGGATGAAGTGGATTACAACGTCCCAGAATATAAGACTGTTATCACTGTCAGCAGCAAGGACCAGCTCAACATCACGCTCTCCAAGTGTGGACTGACCATGCTCAGTAACCTTGGCACTGTAAGGAACTAGCTTGTCTGAACAGAATTGAAAGACTTCTACAATCTATTGATTTACATACCCTTGTATGTACCTTCTTCAGGCCTTTGCAGAAGCTGCCAAACAGACTTCCGAGAGCTTCCAGAAAGATAAATCACCATTTTTGGTAAAGAACTGCCTTGGTCTGCCTGTCTCAGTTCACCACAGCCGCATGTTTTGTCCCATCTTGCGCGAGGGCACAGACTGCATGGTGAACCTTCAGGATGGTGAATCTCTGGGTATGGACTATTCTACCACAACAGATGACCAGTTCTCAGCCATGATCTCTTTGAGTGAAAAGGACTACTACATACAGCCAAGTTAGTCAACCATAAAACACAGACTCAATATTGTAAACAGATAGTTGCAATGTCAAAAATAAACTTCTTAATCTCTCTAGTTTGAAAACATTTGACGTTCCTCCTCTGTCTCCAGCTCCAGATGGACACACCCCAGCCTCTGTGATCCCACTAATCAAAGTGGGCCGAGCCATGTACAGTGTGACCCACACACAGTCTGGAGTCATTCGGTTCCTTGTATGTCAAATTTACTCTGTGGAGGGCAGCAAGTATATAAAGATCCGCTCACCTTTTCAGGTATGTAGAGAGACAGCAGATCTGCTGATATGAGGACATATGATGTATGTTTTATAAGGAACAAAAATACAACATATTAAATATTTGTCTCTTGTGCAGATCATCAATCACTTCACGATACCATTCAAAGTTTTTGAAGGAGCGGAGTGTCTAGGTACTGCTCTGCCAAACGAGGAGTACTGTGTACCACTGGATTCATACAGGTAAGACTTAAACAAGTCGGAAATAAGATACTGAACTAATGTTTCAACACCGTCCGAAGCAGTAAAGTGGTGTTTCAGCAAGAATGTTTCAGCTCTTAATTATCTAGTTTCCTACTGCTTTATAGATAGATAAAACACCCTGTTACTATCCATCCATATCTCATCTAGGTCAGAGCTTAGCCTCCAACCAATAACCGAGGATGACGCTGATGATCAGGTTCCACAGTTTGACTGCTCCGAAGGCTTCAGTTACGAAGATGTATGTAATCAGCATCAGGAGATGCACCTGCAGCAGACGTGCCTTCATCATGGAAACCAACTCGACAGGATCATGATCAACATTGTTCCTATGAAAGATACCGTGACCTTCAATGATACTGGAGGTATAGGGGAGAATTTTGACGTGCCTTTTGTATTCCACCTTTGGCCCTTTATTCTGCTGCGCAATTATCTGCCCTACACCATCACATATGCGCTTAAGGTAAGAGCAATACAACCAAGAAGAAATATCCTTGCACTTGTAAGTTTTCCATAAAGTATTTCACTGCTGTTTTTTCAGCTGATAAACAAAATAAATTGTTGATTCACTCACTTATGTCATCACCGGTGTCCAACAGAACCATGATGCTTCTACCCCTGAAATTACTCTGGAAGCAGGTCACTCTGCTCAACTTCACACTGCAGTCATCAACCAGTCAAAACTGTGTTTGAAGCTACTGAACTATCTGGCCCAGGACTGGTCTTCAGAGTACAGGTCTGACTCCCCTCTTCCTGAGCTGGTTCATGCTACACATGACCTGCACAAGCAAAATTACCATAGCAGCTTTATAATCTATCCTTGCATTTGTCAATATGTAGTTTTTATTCTCAGTCTCCAGAGTGAACAGGAAGAAATCACCTTTATCGCGTTCCAGTCTTTACGGGAGGCTGACGAGGATGAAGGTGAGGATGCTGACAGGACAAAGGCGGAGTTGGACATAGCCATACACGTCAAATACGACTTGACACAGATGGAGATTTCCATTCACTGCCCCTATTGGATGGTGAATAAGACGGGCAGATTACTGCAGTACATTGCTGATGACATTCACCGCAAACATCCACTGGACTACGACATGCCGCTACTCTTCTCATTCAAGCCTCGCTTCTTCCTGAAAAACAACAAGGTAAGGAAATGAATAGTCTTTGAAAAATGTTGTCACACCGTCTACTACCCTTCACTGATCTTCTGTTCATTTTATTCAGAAAATATTAATTATTCTCCGCATGCCTCATTTTTGCCCTCCCTCAGGTTCGCCTCATGATTTCAGACAGTGAGGCTTCAGATGATTTTTCACTGGATACAGTCGGTAGCCATGGAGAGGTGAAATGTAAAGGCAGATACAAGGACTACATGGTGAGATATTACAAAAATTGTCGTCTTAAAAGAAAAAAAAAAAAACAAAAACGAATGTATTTGTTTTTGTGATGTTTGTATTACCTTAGGTTGGCGTGAAGATTGACAAAAGCAGTTTCAGTCTGACCCGCATGGTGACTTTTGTTCCCTACTACATGCTGGTCAATAGGACAAAGCACAGTGTCTATATCTGTGAGGAAGGCCAAGATAACTGGACGGAGGCACAGCCAGAGCAGGTCAGAACCAAACCTTTCCTTTATGAATGCATTATAACAAGTGTAATTGTAGTTCTCATAAATGTTTTTCGTCCACCATTTAGTCATCCATTCCTTTCTGGCCAGAAACGGACACGAAGAGGCTGAAGATCAAAGTAGAAGGTTGTTTATCACCTCCTCAGAACATTAAATTCACCCAACCAGAGAACTGCCTGCTGCTGCGTTTGGACAGCTCTGTAAGTTGATTGGTGGGCAGTAATAAATGGAAAAGGAAAATACTAAATGAAATCTAGTTGAATAAAGTTTATAAAAACAGCATATTGAAATATGCATATGTCTCCAACTTCGCAGGTGGGCGGCATCATTGTGGATGTGAACCTGTCAGAACACTCAGCCACTATCCGGTTCTCAGAGTACCATGATGGGGCGGCTCCTTTCCTCATCATCAATCACACCAAAAATCAGACTCTTCTGATTTGTCAGAGGTGAGAGAAAAACACATTTTATTTGGTTTTATTATTTATATTTTCTTTGGTTTAATGCTGTTTGCAAAACAAGCAGATACGTTTTGACAACTCTCATCTCATGCTGGACCACTGCTGCATTCCATTCCCCTCATTATTTATCAAACTTGTCCAGTTGTCACTGGACAAGTTTAAGATTAAGATAAGGATTTAAGGTTTAAGGTTAAGATAAGGATGCCCTAAATATAGCACTACATTCTGAAGATGTTTTACAAAAAAAATCCATGTAACTGGATTTTTTTTTCTGATAATGCTGTCTGTCAAAGTGTCTTGAGTGCAAAATAAATTGTGTACATTTGTTTCACTCCAGTTCACAAAGTTCACAGTCAGTTGAATACATTCAGTCTGCTCTGTGTGCATCATACAATATTAAATGTTTTTATACAAAATATTTAATTTATTTGTCTCTGAATAAGGTTATTGTTGATCTATAGAAAATTTGGTATAATATCTTATATACAGTTTGTACTCTGTTGTTTGCATCCCTGTGAAATCTACTGTATTTTGCTCAATTATCAGCGCTGTTGCTTAACGTACAAGTCTGCAGAAATAACCTCCTCGTAATATTCCCTTTCACGTCAATGTTCGTTATTTCTGTTATTTGAAATGTGCAGTTACAGTAACCAGCAGTCTTGTGTTCACCTGGCATGTTCTGTCATGGGAAAATGTCTGAAACTGATTTTATAGTACCCTCTGTTTAATAAGCTACTTTGTTGTATAGTGTATTTATTTTTCAAGAAAAGTATTTGTCTTTGCTGATAGCTATTTGTGTTTTTGTGTGTTGTGGGTCATGCAGCAAACGGAAAGAACCAACCTGGGTGGCTGAAGAGCTACTCGACCTCTCCTTCTCAGTGGAGGAGGACAGGTAGAAATATATAAGGAAGGGGAATCTCTTCTGACACACTCTAACTTCAAGCAAGAGACTGAAAGGGAATTTCACCCACAATATATCAATATATTTTAAGTTACCAATTTTAGTAGATCTGCATTTGGTCAGAAAAAAAAGCTAGCTGTCCTTTGAAACACTGATGATGCTAAAGGGTGACGTCTGGAGGAAGAATGCAGCATCGTGTGTCTGTACAGGGCCACGCAATGCAGCTCTCAATCCATACATCCGTGCATTAATCAGTATTGATGGGACAATGTCCCAGTCTCTTGAGTGCAGAGTGATGTCAATCAAGAGGTAAATTCGAGCAGCAGCAACATCTGCTGCTGTGGCAACAGTAAATCATTGTCCAATCTGTTCCTCGAAATCTTAAAAAACTGGAAAATGAATTTAGAATTTCTATTATATAAGTTATATAAGCATTTTTTTTATTTATTGTTAATTTAAGACACCAATACAAAACTGATTATAAAATATTGACCTACATTAACAAAGGGAGAAAGAAGCAGGTTGGACATTTGAAAACTCGTGTTACTCTGTTCTCTCCATCTCTTACGATTTGTCTTCATCTTGTAGAAGTGTTAGTTTTGAATGCTGCTGGCTGGATGGGATTCTGCCGAAGGAATCGCACCTGCTGCTTCTTCCTGTCCTCTTATTTCTCATCTCTATCAGTAGAAAACGGCTTCCTCACCAATCTTGCTTTATTTCATGTCCCTACGTCCGCTTTGTCTCGTTTGACTGAAAACGAAAATGACGTGAACATTCATTGTCAAACCCTGTGGCTTCAGGAGGGGTGTCGGGGAGCTGTGGATATTGATCCATTGGACTGTGTCATTTCTGTCTGTCGGTGGGAATTGTTTGTGTGCCCTGTCAGACAGGTTCTTTGGACTGTAGAGCGTTGGTGGTTGGACTCTGTCTTGGTATTGTCCTCTGTTTCACTGTTACAATGTTCTCATTGTCTGATTCTTATTATTTTCTCATTCCGAATGAGCTGACTATGATTTCTTACCCTTTCTCTTTATAGTAATGTTGCTGATATTAACAGGACTTTTATATGTGCGTCTGTCTGGTGTTTCATTTCCATGCAGTTCCCAGAAAGTAACAGAAATGCAGGAGCTGGAGCCTGGCAAAGCTGTACACTACACCTGGACTGAACCCACGGGTTCCAGAGAGCTTTGCTGGAAGTGTGGCGACTACAATGGGATGCTGAAGAATGAGGAGGTAGATCTTTACTTTTTTATGTTTTCTATTTTATGTACAATAAATGTCAAACACCGTTCCACAAAAGGAATTATGTTTAAGTAACAGTATGAGTGCAGGCCATGGGTAACGTCACATTTGCTACTAGTTTTATTGTTTTTTTTCAATTTTGCAATCAACACCTACTGACAAAACAGTGAAATAGATTGTTAAGGACTTTTGGCAAACAAAGACAAACATTTTACTGCTGTTGTTTGTCTGCCTTTTCCATCAATTTACAGAAAAAATTATTTTGTAACGCCATTACATAACAAAACTACTTTTCTCGGTAACTAATAATGTAGCGCGCTACTTTTCCCATCCAGTAACGCTGTTATTGTTACTGTGGTGTAAAGGGGCTCCTTACTTGTTACTGTCTGTGGTCCAAATGGACGGTTTCTCCCGGCCACAGAGAGAGGACTGTGTGTCAGTGGAGTCTGTCTGCTGCCTGTCAGTGTGTGTGCGTGTGTGTGGTAACTCCCACAGTCATGAGTAAAAGACGGCCGTGCACACTAACTGAACTCATGCATTGAAAAGTATTGATGATTTGTTGATGATAGGTTAACATTTCAGGCTAAGCCATATAAAAAAGAGACCTGTGCGGGTCTTCTTGCCTTACAGGGAAATAAACAGTCTCACACACACAGGCGATGCGCTACATGTCTGTCTGCAACATCTGTTTTGTTTTTTTTTCTTTATGATAGCTGCATCATTATGAACACAACACAAAACTTTTTTTAATGTGTTTTTAAAGTAACTAGTAACATAACTAGTTACTTTTTCACAGCAGTAACCAGAAAAGTAATGAGTTACTTTTTTAAAGTAACTTGCCCAACACTGAATTTGACTGAACTCAATTAATTGCGATGAATCACAATCCTAACTGTTATCACAACTGTTATTCAGATAAAAAATTGTATTCCTCTGACATTTCCAAACCTAACAACATATAACTTGATGGTTTAAGATACAAACTCAGGCCCGAGGGCCAAATCTGGTCCGCACTGTAATTATATTTGGCGCGCAGGATTATATCGAATATGTACTAGAGTTGGCCCACCAGTATGTAGGCCTTATATACTGGCAGGACTCGAAGTATTAGCGATGCATTGTGTTTTTTATAGCACAGACATGTTTTATTTTTGATTAAATTTCTCATATGTTTTTAATATTAAAAGGTGGTTCCATTGGGGCTCTGACCACTTGGTGGCCTGGTAAAAAAAATTTTGGTGGAGCCCAGTGATATTTTGCTATTATTTTCAATGAATATTCAGTCTGGCCCATGACTTCATGGCAGTTTTTAATTGTGGCTCACTGTAAAATTGAGTTTGACACCCGTGCATTAAGATGTTTACTGATATGGGACCTTCACCTTCACTTGCAGGACTTGCACGAGAACTTGAAAGGTGAAGGAAAACTCTTCGTCATGTCCTTTTACGAAGGTAAGTACAAGAATATTTGAGATGTACCAGAATTTTTCATATCAAAAATAATTAATTTTATTGCGTGCAACACCACAACTCTCAGAAACACTCCCGATAATTGGTGCTGATGCAGTTACCTGTTTCCATTAACAATTGTTAAAAGAATGTGGTCTGGATTTTTTGTTGGTGTGAAGGCCTCCAGCGTGTGGTGCTGTTTACTGAAGATCAACATGTTTACAAGCTGCTGTGTGAGAGTGAGAAGGCTCAGCTGGCTGAACAGGAAATCATCCTGTCTCTGAAGAACATGGGAATTTCTCTGGTCAACAACAACAGCAGCCAAGAAGTTGCCTTCATTGGGATCACAAGGTGAAATACTGGCCACTTCCATACGAACAGGATAGAAACATTTTTCAAGGAACTCCAATTAACTGAGTTGAGATCTTGTCATTTAAATAATTGCAATTTAATTTTGATGTTTCAATTTTTTCCGATTATTTTCCCTATTGTGCTTACAGCTCAGATGTGGTGTGGGAAGTAAAGCCGAAGAAGAAAAATCGTTGGAAAACCCTGACCACTAAAGAAGCAGACCTTTTGGAGAATAGTTTCAGAGAATACATTGAATCAGCACCAGTAGACAATAGTATTGTCAACCTGGAAAACAACATTCAGGTTATTATGATTTATTATACCTTATTGGTACAATAATAGTACATTAAAAAAACTCTAATGTCTTGTATCTAAAAAAAGGAACATTGAAAAAGCTGTAAACACGTCCGCTTCAGTACTCATCGTTACCAGGTTGAGGAGATTAATTTGTTTGGTTGTGACTTCTCTCAGGTGTCGTTTACACCCAACGGCACTGACATGCGGATGCTGCAACCGTGTCATGCCCCTCTCAGAAGACACTTCCTGCCTGGTGTAAAGGTGGAGTACAGCGTTTCACAACGACAGAAGGCTTACAGAGTGCAGATCCATCGCATACAGGTACATAGAATGTCTCCTATGTCATTCTAGTGTTAAAGAACATCACTCTAATGCCATAGCTCTTAATAAAATATAACTAACACACAGTTTAGTCATTTATAGACAATTCTTAACAGAGTTCCAATTTTTGCAATGTATAATCTTAAGGTTTCTGCAGACTTTATTTTGTACGATAATGGTTTATGGTCTGCATTCTCATTTGTGCCTAAAAACTTAGTCCCGGTTAACATCACTTCTACTTTTTCTGTCATAATGAAATAATTAAGCCATACATCTGGGATTATTTTCCTCCCTCAGATCCAAAACCAGCTGCCAGGTGCCATCTTCCCTTTTGTCTTTTACCCTGTGAAACTGCCAAAATCCATCACTATGGACTCAGGTCTGTTGATTCACATTTTATATATAAGATATCATTAACTCCAGATTTTATTTGATATATTTCGGGCAACATAACTCTATTCATCTTTACCTTGCAGTACCAAAACCTCTGACTGACATCAGCATTGTAACAAGAACAGCAGGACACTCTGATATCTCCCGCATTAAGTAAATCTTCTTACACTGACATCTCTTTATTGGCTTCTCATGTTGTAATTCCTTCATCCTCACTTTGTTTTACTTTTAGCAACAAGAAAAACATCTTTTATGTAGTATAAGCTACAGTTAGAACTGAATGTAAAAAATCTGAATGTAGTTGAGTTACAGTGAGCTTAGTCTTCACACAGATGACGTGATACATTTTGTTGTTTCTTCTGTGTCGCTTGATACTAATGTTGGTCTGTGTCAGATACTTCAAGGTCTTGATTCAGGAGATGGATTTGAAGATCGATCTAGGTTTTCTTTATGCCCTTCTGGACCTGAACCCCAGCACAGTCTTGGAAACCAGTCTGATGACCACAGAGCAGGAGGTCAGTTGTGGTCACACCTGTGTCACCAATCAACAAGCATAATCAGAATAAATTGGTGTAACTGTGCTGTTTGGTGGTGTTTTGAATTGCCATTTTATTCCTGCAGGTGGAGCTGTTTGAGAAGGACATCGAGTACATCAAGACAGATCTGAACAATGTTGCTGCTGCTGACACCTCTCCAATCAGCCTCTATGAGTATTTCCACATTTCTCCTATTAAGGTAACCAGACAGATGAACTGAAGAGAAGTAATGACTCACACTCACTCTTAAAACATTGATGTGATCTGTGCTTAGAAAACATGTGCAGTTCTTCTTTAGCTTATTTTAGATTTTTTGTAAAAATCCTCAGGATTTTACAAATGTGTTTTCTATTTCCAATTTTTCAGCATGTAAGTCATTTTCTTTTATTCATATAAATATAAAAAAAAAACTTTAAAAAGGCATTGCAAAAAAAAAACAGCTGGAAGCTCTGTTTACCTGGAGGACTCAAACACAGCATTGATCTCTTTTCCTCACGTCAACAGTATGAACTCCTCAATCCTCTGGTCTCTGAGTCCAGCTGTTATTGAAGGACAAGCACACACTGACTCAGCTTGCATACATAAAAATACAAAATCCTCTAGGGCATTTCTCTCCCTGACAGACACACACTGCATTGGCTGGAATATTTTGTTTTTTGTCAATTACAAGTTGTTTTGCTATTTCACATTATAAAATACCATCTCAGGCTGCAGGAGTATCGCCACTTAAGTGTTTTTACGGTGGTGTCTTCTTTTTCCATTCTCTGTATCTACTTTCTTAATTCTGCATGGTTAATGTAAATACCATCTATGGAGTGTTGGTAACAGCGTGGGGGAGTTTGTAAACATCGAACGTGAATAATATAAAAACTATCTTGCCAATACTATGGAGATTAAAAGTAGGTCATCATAATAGTTTGTCACTTGGCTTACTTTTAATTTGTCTTTTTTTACCTAGAGGGAATTTTAACCTGTGTACAGTATATAAACTCTAGTACAATATTGAATAAGAAAGAAACAATTGTACCATGATGATCATATTCTAGTAACGTGATCAGACGCATGTTTGGCATAAACAGGCATCTGGGTGCAATCACCCCTCTAATTTACCCTTACACACACATAATTTACCCTTCTTCTTCAGAAACAGCACCCTGACTGTTAATGTATATTTGTTTCCAGCTGCACCTGAGTCTCTCCCTGAGCACAGGAGGAGATGATGGGATGAAGGCAAAGAGGGACACAGAAATCATCCCAGTGCAGTCTCTCAACCTGCTGCTGAAGAGTATTGGAGCAACCCTCACTGATGTCCAGGACGTCGTCTTCAAGTAGGACAACTTGCGACAGTGAAAACAAAACATTAATGTTTCCAAATCAAAATGTCATGATTTGAAACACACTACAGCTAAACTGTCTGTTTACTTAATGTCCACTCAAGGCTGGCCTTTTTCGAGTTGACCTTCCAGTTCTGCACCACTCAGCAGCTACAGTGGGAGGTCGTCAGACATTATTCCAAGCAGGTAACAAACACATGGAAGATGAAAAACTTGAAGCGCTCTATTTTGACATTGATATTGATATTTTGCAACAGAATAAAATACAATAGGTTTTCCAACCGCAGTTCAAGGCAATAACAAAATCTATCGCTCGTTATATTACAAAACAATGTCCCGTGTGACACTAAAACAAGTAGAGAGTCACCTGATACGGATATACTTGTTAATACTTGAGATAAAATACAAATTGTCAATCAGTATAAATACCTTGGGTTAATATTAGATTCACAGCTCTCCATATTGACAAATAGTGTAAAAAAAATCAAATTAATCTTGCAAATGTTCATGCAATTTGACAGGAGATGCCAGATGAAGCTGAAAAATAATTTCTATTGTATGTATTGTGTGCTTTTTGCCTTTCTACATCATGGCCAGGGGACATCAGATGAAAAATAGCCTTTGGCTAATTCTTTCCTGTTTAAATAAACTAAAACTAAAATAAGACTGACAGCTGTATAGTGTCGTTGAGCAGAGTTGCACATTTTATTCAAGATTCAAAAAACTAATCAAACTGACACCAAATCGAATTGATCAGATCGTTTAATATTATTTATGAATCGTTCCTGAATCGGATCGTAGCTTGCGAATTGAGATATGAATCGGACCGTTATGTGAGGGAAGATTCACACCCCAAATATATATATAATATTCAATCAGGTCTCCACAGTGGTAGCAGGCCTTCACATCATCTCCCTCTTTTTTTTCTTTCAGGCCATCAAACAGATGTATGTGCTCGTACTGGGTTTGGATGTTCTAGGAAACCCCTTTGGTCTGATCAGAGGGCTGTCAGAGGGAGTGGAGGCTTTCTTCTATGAACCCTACCAGGTGGGACAGGAGTCAGAAATCAAATTTTTGTTTTTACTCTTACTGTAGCCTTCTATCATAATCATATGCAATCCTATACGGCATTTATTTGACTGTTTTCTGGACTTTTCCAGGGAGCCATCCAAGGCCCGGAGGAGTTTGTGGAAGGAATGGCCCTTGGAGTGAAGGCTTTGGTGGGGGGAGCTGTAGGTAAGTAAAAAAAAAATTATTTGTGTGTACACATATGCATATTCATTCTGTTTATAAGTAAGTTCTGACACTTTTTTAGCAGCATTAAATAACAGGTACATATCATTACTTTCATACAGGAAGTATAGCTGGAGCGGCCTCCAGGATCACAGGGGCCATGGCTAAAGGTGTGGCTGCCATAACCATGGATGAAGAATATCAGCAGAAGAGACGAGAAGCGATGAACAGACAACCCACCGGGCTGAAGGATGGACTGGCCCGAGGTGGAAAAGGACTGGTCTCTGTACGTAGACACACATTATGTAACATTCACTGCAGCATGTAGCAAGAAAACACAGTTTGGTGTAAAGTATTTTGGTCTTTCCTCAGGGTTTTGTCAGTGGAATCACAGGCATCGTTACCAAACCCATTAAAGGTATGTTCAATCTGACAGAATTTGTCCTGCTGCAAAAAATGTTGACTTTCTGAACAGACCTGTTTATCACATTTGACATTATCACAAAAATATATATTATCTAAAAGGAAATGTATTGTTAATGACGTCTCTATTAAAGAAAAAAAATGTATTTGGTTCCATTCGGCAGGTGCACAGAAAAAAGGTGTTGCAGGCTTCTTTAAAGGTGTAGGTAAAGGACTGGTAGGTGCAGTGGCCAGACCAACAGGGGGCATCATTGACATGGCCAGCAGTACTTTCCAGGGCATTAAGAGGTAACTATTACAACCCTTTCACACAAACACACATAAATATCTCTATGTATTATATATATATATATATGTTTGAATATATACAGTATACGAAAAGTCTGAATATATTTATATACAAAAAGTCTGAATATATATATACAGTATACGAAAAGTATGAATATATATATATAAGAAAAGTATGAATATTTATACACAATTTGAAGCCTTCTTGACCACACTGCCAAAAAAAGTAGTTTTCCACATCAACTTGTCAAAACAAAAATTATATATGTTTATATAAATAAGTTTATACAATACAAATCTATACAAGTTTGACGTTCTCAGTATTTATTTGTGTTTCTTGTGTCTTCAGAGCGGCTGAAACATCACAGGACGTGGTGTCTCTCCGCCCTCCTCGCTTCATCCATGAGGATGGTGTCATACGACCATATAAGGAGAGAGAAGGCCTTGGCAGTCAGATGCTCCAGGTAGGAGGGAAAACCTAATCTGAGCTACTGCTAAAATCATTAGTAGTTTTTTTTATAGTTTTTCTGTTAGTCAACGTCTTTCCTTCACCTTTCATACTAACAAGACATCAGAGATAAAGAGACAGTGATGAACTCATCTAGTTGGAGTTTTACTGCATGAGAAGCTGTGCACCTACAGTAAAACACAGAGACATGAACCAGAGGAGAGAGAGTAGACTGTACTGTACAGTAGTTGTAGGTGAAGTATTGTAATCGTACTGTGTCTCACAGTGTTGTAGTAACAGTCCTGCTGGATGGACTGAGAGTTCTGGTCTAGAGACTCTGGTTAGAATTCTTAGTGTGTGTCAATCTACAAACAATAGTGGGAGGTGTAAGGATTGTCAACCTAGAGATGAACAGGTGGTGGACAGGCGGACATTGTTACGTGTGTATCCCGTAACACACTGTGTATTTTCGTGCCTAAATTGCTGACTGACCCTGGACGTTTGAGTGTTGTTGGTGTAAGAATGTAGGAGACTACAGGGAGAATTCCTCTGTATCAGTAACGTTCAGTAAAACCATGGAGGCAGCCATGTTGATGGACTGTTCATCATCAGCTACTGGATTGGTCGAGCACCATCATGTGTTGAACTTTATTTATGCTTAAGGAGAAAAAAATTAGGAAAGTAAAAATATTTATTCCTCATATTTTTTTCTGATTTTTTTTCATGTTACACGTAACACCTTCTTTGGCCTAATGTGTTACGTGTCTCCACCAGTTCCTCCAATGTTTGATGTTCATCTGTGATAGTAGACACCTACAGTCATGGAAAAAAAATGATTAGACCACTCTGCTGTTTTCTTCAATTCCTTGTTCATCTTAATGCCTTGTTCCACTAAAGGTTTATCACCTGGGGGAAACAATGAACACAAAACCATGCAATGACTAAAAGCACTGTATTTGTCAGTACAATGTTATTGCTAGTGATGTAGGAACGGAAGGGATTTTTGTCACTGTCAATAAAACCATGCAAAATGGCCAGAAATCAGCTCTGAAATTAAACTGAATTAGGAGCCGTTTTGTTGTTATTATATTTGTCCAAATTAATGGAAGCAGACTTTTGAATGGACAGGAAATTAAAGAAAGAGTGGTCTAATTATTTTTTCCATGACTGTAGCCCTGTGGTGTAAACCAGTTCTGCTGTGGTCCAGTGTGGACAGAAACAGACTCTGTTTTAGGATCTTGACTCCTGACCTGATCTGTCTTTTGTCATGTCCACAGATGAGGTTGACCCACAGTCAGGGTGTCTCAGAGGAAGACAGTGATGAGGAAAAAGACTAGAAACTAGAACTGAGCTGCTGTAGTCTGTCCATGTCCTCTGTTCTCTGTGTGAAAGACCAGAACACACAGACACAGACTTTTCACTAATCATGGACTTGATTTTAGAATTTTTCATATTTTAGTCATTCAGTCATTAATTATTTATATTTGATTCTGATGATTAGCCCATGTATGTTTATTATTTATTCTTAATTGTCATCTAAATTACTTTTATTATTTTTACTTTTAAAATTGAAATCATAAAAAAACTCTTTTTGTTAAAAACCTTTTAATGTTATCATTTTACAGAAGAGGATTCAGGCCACAGATTTATAGTCAAGCAGTCATTTTTTAAAATTTTATTTTTCCCTGATGTACTGAAATTTAATGATAGATACAAAACTATTTTGACACAATCTTGACTCACTGTTTCAATTTTGCAGCTTATTTTTATTACAGTGTACTGAGTTTAAACTCCCCTAAATTCTCTTCTGTATCATTTACATCTTTTTTTCATTATTATTGTTTTTCTCATTGTCTTTTTTTGTCATTTGTGTCACCATTCTGTCATCACTGTTTGTTCTTTTGATCCCAATAAAGTTGTGTAAAACTTTTCCTTTCATTTTCTTGTTTCACACCATCTTCTGTTCACGTACTTCACCTCCACTGCCCCAACCTCCACCCCTGCACTGATTTTAAGTAGAGGAAGAAAGATTTGTTAAAAGTTCAAAAGTCCAAATCTCTCTACGTAACATCTTTTTTGTTAAATCGTTTTACTGTGATTTTCTGTTGTTGCTGAAATGTTTTCCTTTTCTCTCATTTGATTTTTTTTCCTTCTAGAAAATTGAGAATGGTCGTTTTGCCAAGTACAGATACTTTGCTCACGCTAAGGTCAATGATTCCGACTTTTTCATGATAACCAAGAGGTGAGAGTCATGTTTTCTCTCATATTTTACATTATAAGTATTAAGTTTTCCTCTTGGTCACAACGGATTTTTTTTCATTAATGCTGTCTTTACCTTCTCTGCTCCAGGGGCATATTTTTCGTGACCAAAGGCACATTTGGTCAGCTGACCTGCGAATGGCAGTATCTGTTTGAAGAGTTCACCAAAGAACCAATGATCATCGAGGACCGACGACTTCGCATCGAAGCCAAGGTTTGGCTCTAAATCTGAATCAGCCTTTGTCTTTTTCTTCTTGAGCAGTTTTTTTGGTGAGTTACAAGATGTTTTCAGCTGAAGATGGTAAACCTGGATCTGTCTTCTGCAGGAGAGAGTGAAATCAGTCTTTCATGCCAAGGAGTTTGGGAAGATCATAAACTTTAAGACTCCCGAGATAGCCAAGGTACTGGAGTCTGAACCATCACTTCTTCTGCTCGTACTTCTTGTTTTCCCCTCGGCTTGTCCTCAATTTCCATCTCCCCCTGTCCTCTTTATCCTCAACTCTAACTCCAACTACCTCCATGTCCTCCCTCACTGCATCCATCAATCTCCTCTTTGTCTCCTACCTGGTAGCTCCATCTCTAAGATAATTCTTCTATCAATATATCCACTGTCCCTCATCTGAACATGTCCAAACCATCTCAATCTGTCTTCTCTAGCTTTTTCTCCAAATCTTCCTGTCTGTGTTGTCCCTCTAATCTCCTCATTCCTGATCCTGTCCATCCTTGTCTCTCCTAAAGAGAATCTCAGCATCTTTAACTTCTCCACCTCCAGCTCTGCCTCCTGTCTTCTACCTATTCCTATCAATTCTTCTACTCGTTCCTGCTATTAATGGTCTAATTCATGGTGAATCTCTGATCTCCTTCTTTCACACCAGTGGGTTCTGGACAAATTGGAGGACGCCAGAGACAGCCTGCCTAAACTCCACCGAGAAGAGCAAAACAGAAACCAGGTGTAAACATGTTTTTTTTTTAAAAAAAAGCCTGGAAGGAAGAGGGAAGGTGATGAAGAGAAGTACCAGATGCCAACAGCTGTAGAACACCATCAAACACACATATGCGCACACAAATACACACGTGCACAGTGTTGGTGCGTGAGTGTGTGTGTGTGTACATGCCTGTGTGTCAGTGCCTTTGGTTTTCACAGCATGCTTGTTTTGTTTACCTCCATACGTGAGCAGAGCAAAAAAAAAATGGAGCTGCACGTCGATGACTGCTGTGTGACACGGTTGAGAATATATCAGAGTGCATGCAGACTGAAGGAACAGTTGAACTTTATACATGTACGAACCATTATTGACCGTTTATAAAAAAAAAAAATGGATGAAATTGTGTTGCAAAAGTGACCGATTGAACTCAATTGATTCATTTTTTTTTCATAAATTACATTGATGACCATTATCTTACATAAATTGACCACATACTTCAGCCTTTCTGCATTAGCTCCATGTCAGATAACATTTAATATTGTGAAAAAAAATAATTCTGAATTTGTTTTCCACTTCTAGCACCAAAAAAAATCAAAATACATCTCGCTTCATTTTCTGCTTGTTCGCAAAACAACGTTACTGATCTCTCTTTTTAGCCGTAGTGCCAGTAGGGGGTGCAATATTGTCATTGGCTACATTATAAGAACTTTGTTCATATTTGTTACGTGACATAACAGGTAAAATACAAACATGTTGCTTCATTTGTGTGCTTAGTGTTTTAATGTAAAAACAATGCAACTACTGTTGCTTGTGATGTTCTTTTCCTTTTAGTGATCATGATAAGGGTAGAACCGTATTCCAGCCAGTGGAATTGATTGATTGATTGATTGATTGATTGATTGATTGATAAGTAGCCGGTTATCTTAACGAAAAAAAACTGCAGTACATTTCCTCCTACTTTCATAAACACCAGTTCAAAGTCTTCAATTTCAACAGTTATAGTCCTGTTTAGAGGAAAATGATCAGTAAATGAAGTCCTGGTTGTTTCTTCAGAATCCATCAGCACCAACTCTGGTCTCCTACAGTGTTGTGTCACATTTCCAGGTGTCTTTTATATCCCATAAAAGGTCTATTTTTTTTCTCCACAGTTGCCCTAATTTCACATTTAATTTTCTTATTTACAAATTGCTTTTATATTTCACACACATCATAGATGATTCATTTCCTCTTTCCTTCAAACCGATGCCACGTCCTGGGTTTACACTCACATCTGGTTGAATCTAAAATGCTGGCGTAATGAGAACAGTTATTGTTGATAGTTCAACTCGTTGTACTTGCGCCAAACGCCCGGTAACACAATTTTTACTTGATGTAGTTGTTTGTATTTGCTTTCACGCGAGTGGCTGTGGAGGCGTGGCCATGTGTTTCTACAGACACTGTTGTCAGACACAGCGTTTACCTTATCACGACATAATGAACCAATATAAATAATTAATAATAATTTATTTAAATAAGATTCTTAGATACCATTACCTGATCCTTTAACAGTGATTTTTTTTTTTATTTGATGTGTCACCTTTTTTTTTCATAACATTTATCCAAATGGGGCAGAGTTGAGTGCAAGAAAGAGATGCATGATATTTTTATACTGTACTTACTCCTGTAGAGCAACTGTATATTAGCCTGAAAAGATGTTCTATCTCTACATCCACCGCCTCACTTTGGAACACAAGAGTCTGTTGTATGCTACTGCAACGTGTAATTTATGATTTTAATGTTTTTATACCACACATATGCAACGTTAACTGCTGTAAAGTGAAGAATAATGCAGAGGAACTCGAGTGAATGAATGCTTGTTATTATAAGCTGCCGTTTAAGATGTGTTTTACTATTTTGGTTTTGGAGATGTCATTGTTTTCAGTTTTGTGTGTGACGAGAAACGTATTCTCTCGAGGTGTTTCTCTTTTTGTTGTTTTTCAAAAACAAATAAAATAATGAGTTTATAATAGTATGGTTTGTTTTGTTTTGTTCTTATAGTAAATATCAATTGTTCTTTCATTCATTCATCTTCATCCTCTTATCTGTCACCAGGTTTCAGGGGCTCCACAAGTCTCCTCAACTGCCACCCAAATCACACTGCTCCATACTGTGAGCCTTCCTGTGGGTGGTGAGCCCACTGGATTTTGTGTGGCTCTGGACGATGCTATGATCAGAGCACTATGGAATGTTTTATTTTAAATAAACACAAAAAAGGATCATTTTGCAAGAGATCTCAGGCTGTATACTGCAAATCCTTACCTTCAAAAAAGTTAGTTCACTCTGTAATCATTTTATACTTTTTTAATCTAAAAAAAAAAGAAAGGTTTTTGGATTTTACTCTTTATGTTATGTGGGTCTGGAGAGTGTCATGATCAGAGAACCTCAGTGGCAGAAAAGCTTTTTTTGTCATTTAACAAAAAGAACCAATCAATTTAAGTTAAACTCAAAGCTTTGCGGCCCAAGTCCACTTCCTTAACTGCTGGGCTACAACTGTCACACAATAAATAAAATGTATAAGTATTATGGTTGTTAAGAACAAGAATAGTTTTTATTTAATTTCTCAAGTCATTACATCAGTCAGAGGGCAAAGTTGGTGTCGTGTGCTGAATCGGATAAATTAGCAGAACATACAAAAATGTATATTGAGAATTTTTATATTAAATATATTTTATAATGTATTTTATATAATCATATATTGAATATTTTATTTAATTGTAAAGGTTATACAGATATCATATACAATCAAAATAAAATAAAATGTACTTCAGTTTTATATTATTTATTTTATTTATTATTTGGTATTATTTAAACAGAATACCCGATACTTGCAGAATAAAGTCTAAAAGATGTTTTATTTTGAAAATACAGGCCCCCGTGGAGAAGTTAGGGACCATACTGTAAATATAGAGAAACCTGTTATAGGGCATACAATGGAATTTAATTAAATTTTAGGTGCATTTCAATATGTAATGTATTAAATATGTAATATATATATATTATATATAGATACAAATATATTGAAACGAAAAATACAGTATATAAGGTATGAGATAGCTGTTTAGTTGATGACGTTTTTTTTTTAGTTTTCATAGCCATCTGCTGCCACCTACAGTAGCAGAAGAGTACGGTATAAGAGCCAATATCCTACCTTTCATGTTTTGAGGAGCAAAGAAAAACTTTGATCAGTGAATAAACAATGTTTTTAGACCATTTAGGCGAAATTGACCAATTTTCCAAAGCACACCTGTTGATCTCTCATTGTTGAGGTTGTTGTTGAGGGTGTTGTATATTGAACAAATAAAATAAAAACTGGTCAGTGAAGTAACTCAAATCTTTATTCTGTTTCAGTCAGACACATGAATAAACAGGCTGCAGTTTTTGAAGCATAGTGTCAACTCTTCAGGCATTATAGTTTTGAAAATCTAATAAATAAATAGTTCACACTTTATTGACCAAACTAGTAGTATTCACATTCTCCACCCTTCAGTAACATATGGATTTACACTACAGTGGATAGTACAGGTGAACAGACTGAACTCTCTATGAAATGAAAACAGTTTGACCTAAAAATTAGATTAATTTAATGGTGTTTTCTATTCCCTTCTGAGCTCCTGTAGACTTTGGCTTCTTCTTCATCCCCCCTCCTCCCTTCTCCTTACACCAGGTTGAACTCCTTCAGGTTGTGTCTGAGGATGGTGTCTTTAACCGCCACGAAGACGAAGCGGATGTTTTCCGTGTCTGTGGCGCAGGTGAAATGATGGTACAACGTCTTGTCCTTGTCAGGGTTTTGTTCTTTGTACATTTTCAGGATGAATTCCTGAGCTGCTTCAGCGTCCTGCTGAGGCCCTGGAATTCACATCATTTATATTACATTTAGATCACATTTCAGTCCATCCATCCAACCTCTCATCTATTTTCACCCGCTGATCCACTACTACCAGGTGTCGAGGGCACCAGTCTCCATGACCACAACCCAAATCACACTGCACTGTACTGTACAGTCCTGTTTTATAGAGGGGCTTCCATCCAAGTTGGATGCACTCGATGGTAAACACAGCTTAGGATTAATGGAGACTTTCCTTCATTGCACTATATGCTGATGACGCATGTTCATCAGAAAATAAATTTACTCTAATGATCTAAACTGTTCCGTACCGTTTTTATATTTCATAGATTTGTGTACCACAAATTTTGGCAAATCCTATAGTTCTCAAATCCCTGGTCTACAGACTCTTCATGGTCCATTTTCTGTTGTTTTTGTCTCATCTGTACTCACTTGACCTGTTGTGTTTTACAGAATCTGTAACTTTATGTATATATATATATATATATATATATATATATATATTGTTATTGAAGATTGATTGCAATTGCAGCCCTTTGGTGAAAGGGCCCCTGAGTCTAGAGCAGGGCTGTAGATTGGAATCTACCACTAGTTCTTCAAAGGAGTGCTGGTAGATCCTGAGCAATTAAATTAAAAAATATAAAAACTAAAGATGTAATTTTATTTCAAGGCGCTAATCACTGGGCTAAAGTGAAAGAATATAGGTATTGAGTCAGACAGTATAATAGATGTTATATGGTAATGTAGAGAGTAAGATATCATGAAGGTTCTCAGTCATCCAGGTCATGGCCAAGGTTAAAGAGTTAAGTTAGTTATAGGTGAATATAATTCGAGTTTTCAATCTAGGTACATCACTTCAACCTGGTCATTTGAAAAGTAGCTCACAAGACAAAAAAAGTGTGGACACCCCTGGCCTAGACCAGGCCTGGACAAATATTTTGTCTCGCGTGCCACAGGTGGTACTAAAATTTGAGTCACGGACCAGGTGAGATCAGAGAGATTGAGTATTTCTGTAAACTAAGATAGATGATGAAGTAGTATTAAATAAAGACGAAATGTTTCCAGCCTCTTTAGACTAACTATTGGGAAAATGCTAACTCTGCAGGGCAAAGGTAGGAGGATAACGATAATATACATTTAAAGTATAATTTGGACAAGTCTTAAGTGTGAAAAAGCACACTCTATAGGAGGCTGAAGTAATTGCAAGAGATGTAAAAAATGAATTTTAATGTTAATATCTATACTGTTTTCTGTATAATGTTCCTATCTACAAATGGTGGCTACTGCAAAAAATAGGTGTACGTAGTTCTTTTGACATGTGGACCAAAATAATCAATACTGCATGGAAAAGGCAGATATATGTATGTCGCTAATATAAATTAAGAAGGAAAAAAAAAAAGTGATACTTTAATGATCCCTATTTTGAGAGATTTTTGTGTTAACAACAGTGGGCCGGGGGCCGTAGTTTCTCTATGTTATAGATGAAGGTGGACAGTACATGTAGGACAAAAAGAAAAAAGAACACGAAAAGAAACAAAATGAAAAATTGTAGAGAAAGGAAAAAATAAATGATCAGAATATGAAAATAATGAAGCAGAAGCAGAAGACTAGGCCAATTTAAAAAAGGGTAAAAAAAAAATCAAGAAAATACAAAAAATCACAGTAGAAGAAGACAAACTGACCAGTGAACTCTGGGAAGTAGTTGGCTACGTGCGAGTACATGATCTTCTCGTTGATGATGTCAGTCTTGTTGAGGAAGAGTATGACGGAGGAACGCTGGAACCAGGGGTAAGTGATGATGGTTTTGAACAGAGCTTTGCTCTCCTCCATACGGTTCTGAAAGAGGATTTCAAAAGTTCTGGACACGTCCTACAGAACATCACCCTGCTCAAGACTTTAAGTCTCACCTCGTTGTCGCACTCGGCCAGGACCTGGTCGTACTCACTCAGTGCCACCAGGAAGATGATGGAGGTGACGTTCTCAAAGCAGTGGATCCACTTCCTTCTCTCTGATCTCTGACCTCCAACATCCACCATTCTGCCAGCATTGGACAGTCCATCACAGTCAGAAAAGAACTGCTCTGCCCGGACACTGAGCCTCCTGTTTCGGTTTGTCTCACCTGAAGATGACGTTCTCCATGTCAAAGGGATATTCAATGATACCTGTGGTGGGCACTCGCACCCTCAGGATGTCCTGGAGGTCTGGGATGTAAGACGGCTCTGAAATCCGCTCCAGGTCTGTGAGATAGCTGCAGACAAAAGGAAAATACTCAGAATAATTTTTAAATCATTTTTGTACTTTTATCTGGAAGACAGTGTAAGAAAATGATGTATGTATGTATGTATATGTATGAATGTATGTAATATGTTTGTATAGAAGGGTGGTCAGACATACAGACAGATAGATAGATAGATAGATAGATAGATAGATAGATAGATAGATAGATAGATAAGCTAATACTATTTAGTGGAGTCTGAGAGCTGGTATTCCCTCCGTCGGTCGTAGCACTCCTGTATTCCATTGTCGCTCCACAGACTCTTGATGGCCTCTGCGTGATCCAACTGCTCCACTTTGTCCACCTCCACCTCGAGGACGGAGCTGGCATGATGCTGTAGAAGCAGACAGACATGAAGTTTATGACCGATCAGTGGAATGGAAGTCGGACTAAGAAGATAAGAAAATCAGGTTCGTCTTTGTAGACGTTGGTTCCTGTGTCTACCTTGTTCTGAGGATCAGAGTATGCTATGTCCAAGGCCTCCATGGCTCGGACCATGGACTGAATGGACGTGTAGATGTTCTGGAAGACCAGTTTAATGTAGCTCTTCTTGTCTTCATCTGTGTATCCTCCTCCATGTATAATCCTCATCTGTTTGATGAAGGTGCTCTTCCCACTTTCTCCAGTACCTGGTGGATATAAGAACTTCTAATCAGACAGTTCCATTTTATGCTGCAGAGAACTTGCAGACAATTGATGGACCCATGGTACAGCGACTCATTCATTCATTCATCTTCATCCTCCTATCTGTTAACAGGTCTGAGGAGCAGCAGTCTTCACGGTTGCCCCCCAAATTACACTGCCCCATACAGTGTGCCTTCCTGTGGGAGGTGATCCCACTGGAAATTATGTGGCTCCAGACTATAGTATTTGACTCTCCTACATTCTGGTCGGTCCCATAAATACCCATCCACTAGAGGGCAGCAGATTACATAAAAACAAAAAAAAACAAAACATTCTTACAAGTTGTCTTGGAGGTTAAACTAAACAGACAATTTTACTTAGATCTTGTCCGTGTTAAGTGAACAGGTAAACTCAGATATTTGAATATGTATTTGACTACCAAACAGACATCTGTAAAGGTCTCTGCTCACCCAGAAGTCTTTTCTTTACCACAATGTTTCCACAAAATTCGATCTTGTGTCCAGGAAATAAAAGCAGTGAGGATTTCCCTGTTTTTTTTTTGTTTTTTTTCATGTTGGAATAATAGTCTCTCCGCTTTGACACACCTACTCTAAATATCACAGCTCTCGTTCAGCTGTGGTTCTGTCGACACTTTACTAAAAGACACACTTCCCACACAAAATACAAAATTTCAAATTCATGGAGGTCAAATCCATTTGATTAACAAATACCCATTCATTGAAGGTCGTAAATATTATGAGACGTCGTGTGTGTATTTGACACTGAGTGATTTAATGTAAGGGGGGTGTGTGTTTCTGTGCACTTGTCGCTCTTTCCTGGATGGTTTGCATGGCATCGTGTGAACACTTTTCTTCTTTACATCTTCATAAACAAGACTTAGACAAATCGCCTGCATTTGAATGCATCTTGTTTACAAGTCAAGTTTCTTGGAGTTGAGCGTGTGGCAGGGAGGTTAAACAGGACATGTCCTTAACATATCCTGGTATGTCTACTTTTCTTCACTTTCTCTGAGAACTTTATTGTGCAGTAAAAATGTCATTGGTATAATTTATATTGTTTGATGATTGTTTTATTATTTAAGATGGTTTAACTGTTTGTTTAGGCCACGGTTTGTTTTCTTATATTAATATCATTAATAACTGGAATATAAATAGAAATATGAAGATGCAATAAACTCTATTGTTTATCCATTAATGCAGTTTTTTGGGGATATTTCTGACAAATTACCCTGGAGGTTTTGTCTTTTATTTTATTCCAAACTTTTTTTTTAGTATATTTGTCTTTTTTTAATATTACCATTTAACCATATGTGGCCTAACCTTACAGCATGTAGAAGTATAGTTGTTTGTCCCTTTAAAGGCATTTTTGGTCTTCTAATGTAAATTTAATACCTTTGAAAGAACTTTTTGACTACATGGTAAACATTTCCACCATTAGATTTGCTGTTATAAACATATTGTCTTGTATTGTTTATGCCACAGGTTGCACAGCAACACTGTACTAACAATATGAGCAAAGAAAGTGTTTACAGTAACATAATCGTGAAGCTTAAACCCGTATAATAAACATTTGCTAAGACAAATATCAAGTGTAAGTTATACGATATACTATACAAAACAATATAATCTTTAATCCAACTTGGATTAATCCCTTATTGGTATGGCCAGATGACCCAAACCCCTTAATTAAACACCAAGATTGTCTCAGAGACATTCTGACATGGATGACCCAGAACTTTCTAATGAAAAACTGAGGTCATAGTTTTAGGGCCAAAACATATAAAAGCACCATTGTCAAATGTTAGTATAACCATAGATAGTACTACCCCAGTCCCCTGTGGTAAAGCAAGGAACCTGGGTGTCCTGTTTGATCAGGATTTATCCTTAGAGGAACAAATTAATCAAATTTCATGACCAGACTCTGAAAAGTTAGTCCATGTCTTTATCACCTCTAGGCTGGACTATTGTAATTCCCTTCTGTCAGGATGCCCCAATAAATCCATAAGAAGCCCTTAACTGGTCCAGAATGCGGCAGCACGCATACTGACTGGAACCAGAAGACGGGAACATACAGTATAACCCCTGTCTCGGCTTCGCTACACTGGCTACCAGTAAAAAGTAGAATCAAATTTGAAATACTTCTAATCACATTTAAGGCCCTAAATAATCAATCCCCACCGTACATATGTGATTTAATTACCCCATACCAACCAAATAGAAAATTCGAAGTGAGACTTAAAACCCACCTCTATAGTATAGCCTATAGCCTAAATTAGTTTAGGCACGCCCAGATTTGAACAATTTAAAGAGATGCTGCTATAGGCCTAGACTGCTGGGGGGATTCTTCACTTCATCTTTATATAATGAGTACATTGATTCTACGGTACTATTCTTCTACCCTATTCTAAAATCACATTACCACCATGTACCATGTCCTGTAAACCCTTAAGTAACTGGTCCCACTCTTTTACAGTTTCCGCTGTAAATGCACGGGACGAGCACAAGACCAAGACCAACTAGGACTTTTCTCTTACTTTTCATTGATTTTTGTGTATTTAAATTGTAAACTGCATGTTCTGAGTAACATACACTGCACGTCTGTCCGTCCAGGGAGTGGATCTGTCACCTGTGGTTCTCCCTGAGGTGTCTACCTTTTTTTTTTCCCTTGATAAAAGGATTTTTGTTGGTCTAAGGACAGAGGATGTTACCAACCCTGTGATGCCCCATGTGACAAACGTGTTTTGTAAATGCGGGCTATATAGATAAAATTTGATTTGATTTGAATTTGATTCCGTGTTTATTTTTTACCTTTTAGAACCTGATGTTAAGCAATTTTTTAATCCACAAGGCGTTGACCATCTACCGTACACTGAGCTGGGAATAATTTTCAAAACAAATGACATGGAATGTATGATTCACATGAGTTTAACCACTGTGGGAGGAGGACAACCGCTATAACTAGAATCCCCTTCATAGAAACAGTGCAGGAAACACTGCAGCGCATACCTGACCCAGGGAAGAATTTGCATGATTTTTGCATTGTGCGCGCCTGCAGGAGCCAGTAATTCATGTGTGTAATACACCAGCCACTGAGGGCTTGACTCGGGCTTGACTGTTCAGTTGATCCCAAACACTGTGGTTTTTTTGGGAAAGGACCAGTTTGTTCCAACAGCCTTAATAATATTGTTATAAATATATGGAGAGAACAATATTATGTAGTAAAAAGGTCGTCTAAACTTTCATTTATTCATCTTCATGTCTGCTGCCCTGTCGCAGGGACACCTGTCTCCACAGCTACCACCCAAATCTCAACGCACTGTAGCACAGTGCCCAGGAGGTGACCCCTGGAAGGCCAATAACCAACAACTAAACAAATAAATAAAAATAATCAACACAAATAACAACATTTATATGTCACATGTGTATCAGGGGCCAGACCCCTTAAAATGGGTGGGCCCTGAAACAATTAGGGTGGGCCAACCCCAAAGTATTATAGCCAAGTTTGATCAGTCCTCTCATTGGATTGGGTGGGCCTGACTGACAAGTGGGTGGGCCCAGCCCCACCCTTGGCCTACCTGTGGCTATGCCTATGATATGTATTTGTTACAAACTACAAACCAGTCAACGACAGTCCTGTTAACTGAATAGTTGTGTTTTACCAGTTAAAATATTTAGAAACATAAAATAAAATATGTATTTTTAAATGTATTTATTTATCTACTACCACCGTGTGTGATGTGTGACATTTTCCTCTTTCCATGTTTGAGAGACAACAGCGCCACCCGTGGCTATTTTATTCCGCTCTTGCAATCAGTGATTCTTTCCTGAATGGCCGTTTACCTTTGACTTCCGGTCTCCTCACCTTTGACCTCCTGTGTTCTATATAGCTGCTGATTTTTTTCTTCACCCCTTTTTTTATTAAAGTCATCTGTAATTTAAGCTAAACGTATATTTCTATGTGTATGTAAACATTTTTGAAGTTTTTTTTGTATATAATTTGTATATGTAAATTCTAACCAACTTGTAAATACGTTGATAATGAGCCGATTGAGTTTTTGGCAGCAGAGTTAATCTTTAAATCTTTTAAAATTATTTTTTTATGTAATAGAAAATATGCACCTGACCACGTCATGTTCAGGAAATGGTTTAAAATATTACACAGCATTATATATAACAATCTGTCGTTGTTTTGTATTTTAATATAAACACGGAATATGTATACATGTAAACAACTGTTTCTCAGAGTAACGTAGTACTATTCAAAAGATTGTGTCACAGAACAATGGTGCATAGCACACACAGTTTATTAGTATTTTTAGCTTAAAAATTCTTGTTTTGTTGTAACACGCAACATGCAAGTATTACATTAAAAGCAAAATACTGACTTACTTTGCTACCAAAAACCCAGAATTTTATTTTTTCTCAATTAATTTTTAATTAATCATTGTCTGTTGAAACCTCTGTATTTCTACAGTACGTGGTACACAGCCTGACTGGAGAGTAAAACATCAGCAACAAAGGAAGGGATGCAGGATGGGGAAAAGGAAACATAGAGACCAGATAGATATAAAAATATCCGCTCTCTGACAGAAGTCATGGAGGACGTCATTGTCACAGTCAAGTCCGTCAGCCATCTGTGTCCACAGCAGAGGAGTCGGTTGGTAAACCTTATATTTACTTTGATTGACCCTTACTCTAACCATAATGATAAAACAGAGAGGGAGAATATGAGAGACCTATATGTCAGCTGAGTTTTATTGGCCTGCAAAAAATATGTTTAAGTTTAAAAAATTTGGAAAGGAAAAAAAAGGACAATTAAAACATTTGATCTCGATCTAAAAGTGTGTCCAATAGTACAGTTGACAAGCTGGAACCCAGCACCGAGCCAACCATGATACCTGTAAGGTGTGGTCATGAACCAGTACAGTAAAGGTGGGAAACAAAACAAACCAGCTGTTTGTGGTTTCAATTTGGATCTCTATTTAATTCTAATTATTTAACACAAACCTCAGCAGCCAGAGTAAAGTCTGCAGACGAGGTGAATGGTGTGACTGGTCCATAGATGCTCACCTAACAGCAGCAGCTTCAGCTCCCTGCGAGAGTCCTTCTTGTCCTTGCGCAGCTGCCTCTCGATCTCCTCACTGATCCTCTGGTTCTCTCTCTCCTCGGCTGACACACAACATCCAGCCATGACCGATGACAACGCTGACCTGTCAAAGCTCCAAGACTATGGTCCAAAACTGTCCTGGGTGTCTCTGTCACTCTCTTCACAAGTTGACAGGGGTAGAAATCATCTTAAAATGTACTTTTTCCCCAACACATTCAATACTTAAATCTAACTTAAAACTTAATCTAAATACAAAAACTGGAGAATAGATATAGATAAAAAAAATAATAAAATAATAAAAGTTATTTATGAAGCGTATTCTGGCAGTGGAGTAAAAAGTTCAGTGAAGCTGCACTGAAGCGAACTGGTCACTGGTTAAAGTTATAATATGGGAGAGGAGTCTAGGGAGGGGCAACAGTTGCAAATGAAACAAAGATGAAATAGGAAGTAGCAGTCAGCACAGATCAGGGCGTACACTCACTGGAGTCACTGCCATGTCTCCGTATCTCCACCAGGGGTCGTAAAATATCAACGGTGAAAGAGGCGAGGAAGCGCGGGGTCATTTGATGTGTCTGAGGTGATATTGTGTCTAGAACCATTTATTAGTGGCTTTAGTCACACAAACAGCAGTGATTTGTTTCTGTCTTTGTCTCACAGATATTGGGTAACTTTGGGGTCTCAAAAGTCTCAAAAAGGGAGCTGATGCATCGATATTTTGTGGCCCCCACCTTAATGTGAAAGTTGAATGTCAGGGGGCCCCACAAGATTTATACAGAATTGCACAGTCAACAATGCCAAAAAATGGTTTTGTTGGATGACAAGACTCGTCTGAAGTTTTGTATAAAAGTGGAAAGCTGATTTATATTTTTTATTTCATTTTTGCCATTTTTCTTTTTCTGTATTAATTGCTAATCGAGCCCATTGATGAAATGGCGATGATGTGGGGGCAGTGGACTTCAACATATTTGAGACCACTGGTCTACATATATGTTTTCGTATTTTATCAGTAACTATTTGTATTTTCAACTTTTTTTTTTTTATGACTGACCTTGTAAAAAATATTATTAATTTACTCTTCATCCTCTTATCAGTTACCAGGTCTCAGGGCCAGCAGTTTCCATGACGACCACCCAGACCACACCATACTGTTAGCCTTTCTGTGGGTAGTGAGCCCAATGGAAGTTCTGTGGGTCTGGACAGTGCTGTGATCAGAGGACCTCAGTGGGAACCTGGCAGCTGGTGGATTAGAACCAGAAGCCTTGAAGTCAGTTCCACCAGTGCTGCCCCCCGTGTAAACTGGACTTTTGGTCCAGTTTTGTAATTATTAATATAAACTTTACTCACCATAATTTCAATGATCTATCTTTGATGCTCTTCTCCAAAAGAGCTGATGCAGGTACTGCACCACAAGAGGGCCAGAGACTGAAAAACATCTTTAAGTAATTAAGTATACAGTTCTTATTATTAATATTAGTATATATGTTTTTACTGTTCTCTCTATATTACATTTTTATGTAAAATTGTAAGGATGTATGTGTGTGACCTGGAGCCCAAATATTTTTCTCAAATATAATACATTATAATGAAAGCATGAGTGAAAGAGAGTGTGTGTGTGTGTGTGTGTGTGAGAGGAGACCCAAATTTAAACCAATTGAGCTTGACTTGATGAGGTATATCACTAAGCTTTATATAGCACAGAACTCCTGCAAAAATTACCTTATCATGGTTGTACAATCTCTGCAAGTCATTTTTTTTTAATCATTTCATTTAGTAAAGCTTTAAATGGTAATTCTTCCATCTGTTGTTGTTATATATATGTTATATGTTGTTATAATAAACAATTTACTTTTTAATCAGGTCTGAAGCAGGAGTTCATAAACTGTGATAAAATAATATATCCCATATTTATATATAAAAAAAGAAACATCAAAAACAAACGTGTAAATAACATCTTTTTTTCTTCAAAAAATGAATTTCATTGGACATACAATACAATTACATAGATACATATTTTCAATACGGCACATTCAATCTGCCAGAAAGAAAATGATTACAAAGCCAACAAAGATGCTGCCATATATATATATTGAGAGATGTATGTACAATGATTATAGCATTCATAATTGCACTATGCCTCAATAAATGTCAAATTACAGGCGTATGTTCTATAGATGTGTTATCCAAAAAAAAAAAGGTATCTGGAGAACAGGGGGTCTGTAAAGACGGATGGGCCAATCAGAAGCATGGAGGTCGGACTTTGGTAGAAAAAAAAAAAAAATCAACACTGGTCTTGAGGGAGTAGCCACATAGATTGCACAGCTGCAGAGCACAACACACACCTGTGGGAACCTGTGTGTAATACCATCAGTTTAACTGAAAAACTAAAAGATATCAACTGGATTACGTTATTTGATTAATACTTCAGCGTCCTGCTCCGTCCTCGTCAACACTTTCATTCCTTTTGTAGCTGTAAACAGCCCAGAGTGGAGCCGGACCCATGTCTTGCTTTGGCATTGGCAATAAATGCATACACTACCATAGTTTTAAAAAAAAAAAAAGCATTAATGTCAATAAACAACACTTGTGTCATAAATTATCCCCTGCTCCTCCTCCTCGCTCTCTGTCTCCGCTCCCACGTAATAAACCGATGGTTCCCGGATTTCTTCTCAACAGGTTTTGAACTTCCTATATGGCCAGCTTTCTCTTGCATATCCAAGTTTCACTGTTAGCTCAGCTGTGTGAATTGATCTCTGAAAATAGTTCCAAAATGTGTCTTCTTATTGGTCACGTGTGCCCTTTCTCATCAGATGGTACCAAAGTCAATGCAATGTTATAATAATAATAATAATAATGATGGTGATGATTATGGTTGAAGTCAACCAGTAACAAATTATTAGGAAATAATTTAAACATCACAGTTTATGTTGACTCAGACATCTGTTGGGGCCAAAAACTCATGAGAAATCTTCTGAGTAAATCCACAGGTAAAAGAAGAGTTGGGAGAAGGGTTAAAATATATATATATTTCTAAAAGATTATAAAAAAAATGGTTAGAGGGAGGGAAGAAATGTGTTGTAATCAATCAGACTGAGACAAAATAGCCTCTAAAACCTCCAGTGCACTTAATAGTTTCTTTCTTTCTGGGAAAAAAAAAAAAAAAAAAAAAAAAAAAAAATGTTTTTGGGAAAAAAAAAAAAAAAAAAAAAAAAAAAAAAAATGAACAGGAAAAACTTCACAATGCACAAAGTCTGAAAGTCAATGCTGTACAAACCCAACAGCAAAGTCTTTCACAACCTAACAGATATCCTCCTCTCCTGCTTTACAACACTGGAGCGACTCCTCTGAGAGCAGCAGTCTTCCTCTGCTCACAACCCAGGGACCGAGAGATCAACAAATGGCAAATAAATTAGCATGTGTACGTGTGTCTGTGTTGACATAAGCTCAATTCACAAATTGCATCAGTCAGTGTGTTTATGTGTGTGTGTGTGTGTTGTGTGTTGTGTGTATGCAGGGCCAGTGATGGACAGCCCCCGGCCCAGCTCCGATCTTCTCTACACCAAGTTGTACTCCTTCAGGTTGAGCTGCAGGATGGTGTCTTTGACGGCGGCGAAGACAAACCGGATGTTCTCTGTGTCGGTGGCACAGGTGAAATGAGAGTAGATGATCTTGTCACTGTCTGGGTTCAGGTCCACAAACATCTTCAGGATGAATTCTCGTGCCGCCTGCGCGTCTCTCTGAGGACCTGTGGACATGTGTGAGGACATCTGTTAAAACTTACACTTTCATCACAAACATCTGGACTTGTAATCATAAAAGGTGCAGAAAATAGGTTTAAGGAAACTTTACTGAAATCCACAGATTAAGAATTACATTATAATATATGATTATGACAAATCAACATTTTTAAATATCTCAACAAAAGTTTTTTTTGTGCTTTCCTGGATCACATCAATAACAGCAGGTAGATGTCTGTGTTTTCACATCTGTTTTGAATGTATGAGTTTTTCCAAATGTTCTAAGCAGTGCTTTCCAATCTTTTTCTGTTACGCCTCCCCTAGCAAGAAGAAAACAATTCGCCGCAACTATAAATAACAGCATTTGTCTATAAAATAGTTCTAGGTAACATAAAGAAACAAAAAAAGAGATATAGTTCAACTTACAAGGATGTGCAATTACACTTTATTGTAGTACGGCGGAAAAAAAAAAAAACATGTTCCCCAGGGTCCCACGCGCCCCCCTCACCATCGCATCGTGCCCCCTCAGGGGGGCCCGCCCCACACTTTGAAAACCCCTGTTCCAAACTATTGCTACCAGATAAAAACTGAGCAAAATATATGACTAAGTCATTAGATGGTTTGTAAAATGCATTGTGCCGCATGTCTAACTTCTCTTCTTTATCGATCAGCACTATTTTTTAGACATAGATTGATGCAGGCTTAGAATAAAAGAACAGAATCGTCCTGTATTGTCATCGCAGAGTGCAACAAAATTGAGGACATTCAGTGTCTTAACGCCTAACCCCAACAAACATGCTGTGACTAGAGATGCTTTGAATAAAGTGGGCTTAAATTGCGTAAATGTGTAAAATGACTGTATTATAGGCTGTATTGCCACCTAGGATTATTGACAGTGAAATTATTTGTTAGACACCATACGTACGAGCTTAAACATGTAAAAACAGCATCAACCGAGCAGTAACTGTGTATGTGACCAGAGGTTAGACTGTGTCTTTTGTGTGTGTCTTTATTCAGTCTCCTGGAAATCTTTTACTTTATTTGATCCGATCTAACAGCACCGTCAGTCTTTTAGCTTAAGCCTATTGTGAATATCACGTTTCTCGTGCGGTAATGATGAAGTCTCTCACCATCGTACTCTGGGAAGTAGTCAACCAGGTGGGAGTACATTATCTTCTCCTCCAGCAGGTCCTTCTTGTTGAGGAACAGAATTACGGATGAGTTTTGGAACCAGGGGTACGTGATTATTGTTCTAAACAGAGCTTTGCTCTCCTCCATTCGGTTCTGGAGAGATTGATGAGAGGAAGAAGAGAGACGGGGAATGAAGGTGACGTGGGGATAAAAACACAGAGTGGGTGGGAGAGACGAGAGTGAGAGACAGAGAGGGACAGAGTGGACTGTTTAATTAAACCATGTTAGATTCTCATTAAGTACAGATTTTAATAAAGTTTAACGGCACCAGAGGGAGGAGAGTGAGGAAG
>JAFBJS010017946.1:24886-93596 GCA_016785265.1 Paraplagusia blochii | reverse complement strand
ATATTGATACTACTATCAGTACACTTGGATAATACTAATACAGTACAACGGCTTATCAGTACAACCAGCAAAGGTTTGTCAACACTGTGTGTTGTTGGTACACTTTATGTAAGTCAACAATGTAAGTACCTTGCAGACACTGTATTAAAACATTTTAACAGCGACAAATAAAATGAATGTACTTACTGAAAGATTTGTTCGGTCGCAATATGTGGAATTGAGCGACCAGGTGGATATATGAAGTGTTTAAACCAGGGGCGTAGCCAGAACACATAAATTGGGTTGGCCCCGAACAAATTAGGGTGGGCCATCCCCAAAGTGTTACAGCCAAAGTTTGATCAGCCCTCTCATTGGATGGGGCGGGCCTGACTGACAAGTGGGCGGGCCCAGGCCCATACAGGCCCATCCGTGGCTACTCCCATGGTTTAAACTACACTTAAGTCATTTCTTTTCTCACGCTTACTTCAATCTACGATGTGTGTTTATTTGTTGACTAAAACTAAAAGAAAATATTGCTACCACTGTGTAGGGAACACTTTGTTTACTAGACAGCAAGGGTTAGGAGATATAAAAGCTCTGCTTACATTCTATTTATCTACCAGCGCTTCATTTTAATTGTTTATTATATTAAATAAAATATATTTGTTTCCTTTTAGATTGAACTGGCCTTCCATTAATACAAATTACATAATTCTGACAGCAAGCAATTCCCTGCAGCACTAATATCAGTTTGTGAGAAATGCTTTGCGCCAACACCATCAACAGATTAATATGCCAGTGAGAGGATGATTTGACAATGATTCAAGTGCCGTCTGTGTTTGCTTTAAATGCCAGACAGTCAGAGGCAACAGTTTTCAATTTCACTTCCTGTGAAATGATAGTATAAGTCTATGTCAAAACCAAAATACTTCCTATTTTAGACATACAATAACTGTACAAATGGTCAAAAACAATGTACAGTACATTTACACTTAATGTTGGATATAACAAGTAGTGATCAGGTTAAATGTTGTTTCTGAATTCTTTCTTTTGAAATAATCAAACTGATTCATCTCTGACCACTTATCAGTTACATGTATACATATAAACTTACTGCAATTGGACAAAGTATCCCTAATCTGACATAGTATACATTGAAGAGGTGACAGATTAGTGGATTTCAAGGGTTTTTGTTCTTGAGTGAAAAAAAAAGTTGTGTTTCTTTTTTTCATTTATTCCAATACCATCATTTGGTGAGATTGGAAGTAAAACCAATGTTTTTTCAATGTTTTAGTTTCAGTTCAATTTATTTTCCTGATGAGCCACTCTTCAACTAATGGGCATCCATACTGTCTGATCAATGTTAACCTGTATTATACCAGTAGCCAAAAGGCAGCCATATACTGTCCCTACAGTCAGCACTTTACTGAGACCAATCAATTCAACCTCTGCTCAGCTGTGTAGTCCCTTTTTGTTGTTCCTATTCCCTGCTCTGCATCCGTTTACAATGGGTTACAGTTAAGACACTGACTCAGTGCACAACTTCCCATCAATAGTCCCTGACACAGAAATTAGATGGAGTGTAAAAATGTAGAACAATTTGATTCCTGCACATAAAAAAAATAAAAGCACATGCTAGAGCAGTCTTTATGGAGAGTGATGCACAAGTAAGCACGCATGGGTTTGGGGTTGATTGCATCGAAGCACACATGGTGAGTGGTGGAGTACTGGCGCACTTTAAAGCCAGAGGAAGTGCTAAAAAGGGAAGGAAACCATTATAGGCATCTGTTCCAAATGAGATAGACACAACATTGAAAACGTACAAGCAAGATGTTGCCACTTTGCAGTCTGTAGCTGTTTTTTCCCTCAAATAATTTGTCTCCCATTGATACAGACGTGCTGCCAGGATAGTAATCGAGTTAAAAGGGAAGAAAAAAAAAAAGACATACAACATACCTTGTTGTGCTCATATTTGTAGGGGATCTTGAGTGTCTCTGCAGCTCTGATCATAGCCTGCATGGCAGTGAAGATATTCTGGTAGACCAGTTTGGTGAAACCTCTTTTGTCCTCATCAGAGTAACCGGTACCGTGGATGATCCGCATCTGTTTGATGAATGTGCTCTTTCCACTTTCACCAGTGCCTAAAGACAACACAGTCAAATAGAGATAAAACATCAGGATTTAGCAAAAAAGAAACTTTTCCAAAAATACTGAGTCAACTTCTGTTGAGTACAATCTGTCCTAGAACATTTAGCGACTACTGCTAATGACTAACACATCTCCTTTCTTGTAGTACTGGTTTGCACTGTTGGGCGTCCATTGCAATTTAGTATGACAGACCCATTGTCATATACTATACTGCCACATGCAAATGTATAAAAAGCAGTGACAGGTGAGTTCCCCAGGGTCACACGCGCCCCCCTCAGCATTGCATCGCGCCCCCCAAGGGGGGCTCACCCCACACTTTGAAAACCCCTGATGTAATGCATTAAGCATCAGGTCGATTGTCTCTTTCTTCATTTATTCCCTTTTTGTGATGAAATAAAAAGCCTAAACCCTTATCCTCTGCCATCAATACTGCATAGACTATTGCTATCTTAGCAAATGCATTATGCAAATATTTATGGAGGAAGGCTTCTTAATTTTCTATTGTCCACTGTGCCATCAGGCACATTTTGGAAGACCTGGCAATCCCCGATCCTTAAATGCATCACAGCATCAAATGCATGGAGTTGCCTTTTTCCAAATGGGTTAAGAGATACAAAAATGCTGATGTATGCATCAATATCATTATTAAAAATGAATGAGGGCAGAACGGGGGAAATGAATTCACTGCTAAAAGCTTAGCAGGGCATGATGAGTGAGTTAATTCAGAGTGAGAGAAAGAGGGACTGTACTAGGGATCTCTTGGGCAAGAGTCAATGCATTTCACCAATACAGTTTATAGTTCCTGTGCAGTGGTCACAATAGTTTACAGCCCTGTTACAGGGTGTTGTTAAACAGCAGGCTCTGCTTCGTTATGATTTTTATTGGAGGAAAACCTGTATAACTGTTATGGAATTATAACTAATGGCAACAATGGGACAATCAAACAGTCGACAATCAAATTGGCGCTTCCTTCTTTGCTGTATTTTCTCTTTTTACATGTCAGTTACCTGAAAAAAATGACAATATTGCTGATAATATTAATTGAATGAATTGTTTTCTTCTGTTAATGAAATGGGGAATTTATTAGAACACATGCAAGAAGATTTGGTTTCATTTGGAGGAAAAGTAAAATTTGCTCTAGTTCCTTATTCTACCATTGTTGATTGTATAGTAATAGATCACATAACACATACCTCCAGTTGTTTACAAGGCAGTTATCTTTTGTTTGGATAGGCGGTAGCGGATAAAAACCAGTGAGTTCACCATGAAGGTTGCTTTTTGTTTCCTTGTTTTTGCTTTTGTATCACATCAATTTTAAGACTGCATGCCACCATACACCTGTTTTTCCTGTAACCAGGTGTAACAGGGGTGGAGCCTTTTAAAACTAGGACCAATGCTCTCTTGAGGACCACAGTAGGCCTGTGCTACTTTTGTAATTTAATAATATTTAAAAAAATAATAAAGACAGGATTATAATTATTTACGTCGAGCACATTTCAGGTTCAGGATTTGCTGAACATGCAAGACATAAAATTAAGTGACACTAAGATCAAAGTTAGAACATTTAAGCAGAACATAAGTACAAGAACAAGTATCCCTAGGGAGAAAACCTTGTCTGCAGTGACAGTTTTACAATGGATGCATGGTTCTGTGTTGTAAAGCTTTCTTTTCTGTACTGCAAAACATTGCCAAAAGATAATAACTAAATGAGAATTTATGATAATCCAACATAAGATATGGACACCAACAAAAACAGCCAAAAACTCTTTGTTTTCAGAGGCTGTGTGGAAGATAATGTTTGACACACTGATGCCATAAGCTGGAGTATGTTTGTCTAATGCTAAACATCATGATGATCCAAGAGTGTCAGCAAGGTTATATATTCACCAACTTTCTATTCCAACTCCACAGCAATTTTTGTTGTTTGACAAGTTTGACTCTTTTTTTTGACTGATTTTTTTTATTAATAATAATTAATTTTGCTGCATTATGAGTAAATCATACATGTGGTAAACCATCACAAGAAGCATTTTTCTTTGTCCAACATACTGGATGGACAGAAGCCATTCAATGTCTCAATATTCAAAGACATTGAGTGGACACATTCTGTCATTAGAGCCTTGCCCCATAACCACTCTGAAATGTAACAGCCTATATAGATAGGGCCGACTGATAAGCAGCTGCTGCTAGAGAAAATAATGCTGGGTGTAAATGCTGTTCATTGAGTATACTGTACGGAACACTAGTTAAGGAATGCTGTTGTCATTTGCATAATAAGTGAGCTATTATGTATTTAAAAGAGATTACAACAACAATGAAACTAGAATTTGTTTTTTTTTCAAAAGCAGAGGTCACTCTAAGCTCACTCAAATCCTGTTAAAGGGGATTAATTCCAGCACACTTCAATAGGAGCAAAAAGGAAATGTTTTTAATATAACTTCATATTTCAAAATTAAAGAGACTTTTAAGGTTTGGGTTTTTGGCCACTATTATACGATATCTGGAACATCTATATCTACAAGATTATAAAATATCTCTCATGCATCCTCTCAGGAACAGGGAGGGAAAGACATGGAGTGTTTCTGGCATCAGTCTGCTGCTACAGTCATTACATCTAATGGACTTTGTCGTTGGAAATCTAATTAAAACTGAAAGGGGTAGAAATGGCTTGTTTTTCCTCATATCTCTTCATGATAACTGCTACTTTTTCAAGCTCAGTGGTGACCACATTGGTAAATACACAATGCCACACCTGTGACCTGAGGTGCCCACATTGTATACATGTTCTTATAGAATAGAATAGTTATTTTTTTTTGTCATTGTAGAGAGGGGAGGGGCAGGGAGGTACACAAATTGATCGATTGCTATTGATCTTTTAAAAACAATCGGACAGCGACGTCTGTCATCCATACCCTAAGATACTTGTTAACTCCAGATAGATACAATACAACCCAACTATAATGGCTACCATAGGTACCACTTATTATTGCGTGCAAATATATTTGCACACAATGAGAAAATGCACTTGCCGGCATGTGTTTGTGGAGGCCTAAGGTTCAGGTGAGACATACTGTATACCTTGGCACCAAACACAGGAGATAGCAGGTATATGATTGGTTGGCTTACTGACACTATTGTCAAAGAGATTATGAGAGACAGCAGACTGAATAATATTGTTCTGGACAATAGCTACAAAGTTTCCCAAGTTTAAAAGCTAATATCATTTCTATCATTTCGGTTGGTCTATAAAAAAAACAAGTGTAAAATTATATTTTCACTATATTTGACTCTTTCCAGGAGTTGTGCAATCAATATGTTGATAGGGACATTATATCTACAGGAAAAATTAGATTATCATAACTGTTTATGTATCATAAACTACATCCTTCCCTTAGTGTGATGACGCAGACAGTTTCACAAAAGAAAAACTAAATACAATATTAACATAAATTATTTGTGATGAAAACTATAAAGATCTGATTTGAATGACATTCAGCGTCTACAGTAGGTACTTTGAAGTAGTTTTTGTCACCTATCTGTGCGAAATCAACGAAGTCAGTGCCATCATAGAAGTGCAACATTTGTCTTTACACATGCCAAATGTCATTACTCTAGTCATTCATAAAAAGCAACATTAGTATGCAAATGGATCAAGTTGCGGATGTTACGGGGATTGACGTCATCTAATCCATTCGTATTAAAGTTGCATTTTTAAGAAATATACCAACTCTGTGTCCATGTAAAAACACAATTCTGTATATTTGAACAGATTAATAAGGATATGATGATCGACAAATGCACTTTCTGCATCTGTGTTGCAACATTACAACAACACGATGATGCGATGTGCACAATGATATGAAAGATTCTTCCACTGAAACATTAATGTGAACATGGAAAAAAAGTCAACTGTGCTTCATTGACAGCTGTGATATAATCATTGTCAGGGCTAGGTGTTCTAGCTTAGCACCCAACACTGGCAACACAGCAAGTCCTAATAAAATGCAAGACTTTGACCCAGTCAATACTTGACACAGCACCCTCCAAGACCTGGGCTGCACAGCTGTGGTCAGGCCAGACAGAGCTCAAAATACAGAGTCTGTTGCCACTAAAATGCGTTTATTTACTTGATTCTATTGTGTCTATTTTTCAGTTGGGTGATTTTATTTCTTTGCCTTTTTTCAAATCGTGGAGTTAGTTACAGGCCCAACTATAGGACCAAATTTCCTTCAGAGGCTGGACCTGTCAATCTGTGCACTCCACTCTCAAACTTCAATCAGGTGGGGAAGACCTCCACCTACCTCTAGCCACCCCCTCCTCCCCATGTCCTGCAAAAGGTTGTATTCGGTGAAAGGAATTCAAGCCATTGCTCTAGCTCCCCGCGTTTGTCCCCACCGAGCTTACCGAGAAGCAACAGTTTCAGTTCCCGGCGTGCGTCCCTCTTATCCCGTCGGAGCTGCCTTTCGATCTCATCGTTGATCCGCCTGGCTTCCTTCGCCTCCTCGCTCAGGCAACACGCCATTATGGATTCCAGGGTCATTCTTTCCTCCCTTTTTTTTAGAAAAAATATCAGCAAACACTTTTCACTGTTCTCTTCTCACCGATTCCTCCAGATATCAGAATCGCGGGAGTATAATCAGACAACACACACGGAGAACTGTGGATGTGAAATAACGTCCTCATACAGGCCTGTTTGCGGTGAAATACACGCGTGGACGCCCTTATAATGAGCCCGAGCGGCGCACAGATTGTGGTGGAAAAGACGAAAATAAGACGAAGGGAATGTTATTGTCCCCCCATCCCCTGGTTCGGTTCGCTTTCCGGGCTTCCGGACACGGCCTCGAGACAAAGTTCGAGACTAGATATCTTTGCGATCTTAATTGGTGTAATCTGCTTTTCCCTTCTCAATATGATCAACAGATCCCTTTAAGACACATCCTCCGTGCAGATTCGACTGATCTCGTTAGGCACTGCCATCCGCACCTTCTTCATTAAAGTCCTCGATATTACACATTTGACAAAAACTGTCAACCAAAACAATCCTGGCGTGTGTGTCCAAGTTATCGTCGTGGATCAGGCGAGCGGTGGTCGGACATGAATAAAGCAGACCCCTTTATTTTCCAGTGGCTCGACTCCCGGGCGTGGTAAGGCAGAATATGGCGGACTTTCACTCCAATCCGCTAGGCAGGGATACAGTACAGTTATCTCTCTCCGTCTGCTCAGAAAAACAAGAGAGCCACACATAACACAGTCTTTCACCCGGAGCCCACGACACGACGATGAGAGGAAATATATCCCGGATTCATGTCAGCGGGGGAAGAATGGAAGAAAGAGTCTCAACCGACGCTTCTGTTGCCGCCGCTGTTGTTGCCTTTCCACCCCGGCCACTCTTCCCCTTTTCCTCAATTCTCTTCGTGTATTTTTATTGCGGAGGCCATCCACTCCTCCGCTGGCAGGCTGACGTCGGCCTCGCATCGACCAGGGGGAGTGTCACGTCAAAGCAACGCCACAGAGTATTTATACCCCAACCTGTGGAACAGAAAATGTGAACGGCATGAATGGATGAAGTGATCTCATGCCTGTGTCACCTAGAGCGTAAAGTCACCTAAAAGTTCCTTAATTTTCTTACTCATATAAACTACTGCATGACGTAAACAATCATAAAAGTAATCGGTGTATTTTTGCGACAATCATTATAATCATAATTCAGCAGTAACAATTTTAGCATATTTACTTTTTTAATATGGATTCTTTTTTTTCTATAAAAATAAATAGTTTATTGTTCTTCCCCTGAGTGGGTAACACACTTTTACAGAACAAAATTAGAAATGAGAAGAATAAGAAAAAGATATAATAATAATAATAAAACAATATTATGAAGAATATATATACACCAATAAAATAATTATAGAAAAAGTAGGAAAATGTAATAAAATGTAAGAAGAAAATTTTCAATAAAAATACAAATATACATAATGAGAAAATGTTTATACAGATGTGTAAACGCTTTCATGTTTATGTGTATGTGTATGGGTATGCCAATGTGTTTATGTAAAGGCACAGTTTAAATAATTTTCTTAAATAAAAAACACTAACCCTTAGTGGTCATAAACATTTGTTGTGCTAAACTATCAAAATGGCTCTTGACAGAGAAAATGTACACAGTAGTATGATATTAAACATAGTATTTCTACTAATGCCTCATAAACAGCTATATATATGTCCATGTTCTTATGACAGTGTATTAGGTCAAATACACCATTATAAGTTGTTATATTATACAGTTATACCCTAATGAATTTTACCAATTACCTGATGTCACATTGTCCTTAACAATCAAATTGAGCAACAATGTCAAACTATCAAGAACAATTATGAAAAGATGTCATGTAAAAAAAATGCTCTACTAGAATCAGTGTTAGCTCTCCAGGGACTTGACCCATTTGTCACAGTTTCACAGCTTTGGGAGACATTCATCCAGTGACTACAATTAAGGCCAGACACTCAGCTGTCTAGAGGACTACATACATGCCATAGGTTTTTGACATTGTAACCTGTAATTAAATGTTCAGTGTGATCTAGTTCTAAGAGTAAATTGTCTCTCCAGACAAGATCATGATGTAGATATAGAAACTATATTCTTTTATTGTAGTGGCGCTCAATTTGAGTTTGAGACCCCTGCATTGCATATCCTGTTGCAGCCTTAAATGTCACATGTGATTACATACATTTTATCAATAGAAAATAAACGAACTACAAAGTAGATATCAGTGCACAGAATGGTGCACACGTGGTACCTATTTATATTGGGTTATTCAAAATACTTTATGTTTGTTTTTCTGTGACTCTTCTTTGCTGCAATGTTTTAACCATATATCAGATATGTCTTAGGGAACACAGGTGCACAGGTGTGCAAGAGTTTAGATAGTGAGGATCAACTGTTAAGAGCAGTGGAGACTGTGGTAGAGAGGAGAAGAATAGAGTGGTGGCAGAATTGAACAACTGGAGAAAAAGAGTCAGGAGTGATTTGTGATAGAAGAGAGTCAGCTAAGGTGAAGGAAAAGGTTTACAGGACAGTTGTGAAACCAGCCATGATGGATGGATTAGAGACACTACCAATAGCGAGAAGACAGGAGGCAGAGCTGGAGGTGGCAGAGTTGAAGATGTTGAGGTTCTCTTTAGGAGAGACTAGGTTGGACAGGATCGGGAATTCAGGTGATTAGAGAGAAAAGCGTGGAGAAAAACCTATAGAAGCCAGATTAGGATGGTTTGGACATGAGAGAGGAGGGATGGTTGTTATATTTGAAGAAGAATGCTAGAGATGGCCAGGCCGAAGAGGAAATTGAAGGGTGCAGTGAGTTGGACATGGATGGAGTTTGAATTGGAGTAGACCAGGGATTCTGAACCATTGGGCCGCAGGCACTCCCTAGAGGGCCGTGAAAATTTTAAACTGCGATTATTAAGGACCCCAGGTCACTCGACACTGAAAAATTGGGCCTCGATGCCAAAAGGTTAAGAATCCCTGGAGTAGACGATACAAAGAGCAGGTTGAGATGGAAATGTTGATTTGCTGTGGCAACCCCTGAAGAGATGACATAATGAAAAAAAAAAAAAGGGGAAGTAGAAGAATTCTGCATTATTGTTTCACTTGGTCAATAGTTTTTCATCTGCTTACGTTATGTGGTCCCCACCCTAAATTTCGTCTTTACTTTTATTTTCTTCCAGCTTGTTGTTTGTACACTGAATTAACCAAGTGAAGACTAAAGTCACTATTCCCTTGTGTTAACATCCCATAGTTGTAACCTTTGTTAGCTTAAATGCATTGATAAACAATGGGTGAAGAACTAAACAGGGCTTTTAATTTGTAAAAATGGGAGCCTCCAACATCCTCTTCCCCGTTTCTGTCACGTGACCCACCCTCTCCTGGTTACGGGAGAGCGTCTCTTTGCTGTCGCCACGGGAAGGGGGAACAACTGTGTTGTAGTTGAGTTGATTTTCACTAAACTTTTCTACACACACGCGAGTCTTATCATTGTCATGGCTTTCTGTCGTATTTTCTCTCTATTTGCTAAGTCAATCACTCATTTACGTCATTTATGCCTTGAACGCAGTGAAGTGTATTGGAATGGCAGATAAAGATTAGTTAGCATGCTAGCGAGTTAGCCGCCGAGTCGTTCACTCAGCATCGCACAGCGACCACACCTGTGAGGGACAGGTAAGAAATGTGTCACTTCTAACTCTGTGCGTATGTGTTTGTGTTATATTTACCTTAAATGTATATCCCACGTTCGCATTTAGAGACTTTAAAAAGTAGTGCAGTACACAGAAGTCTTTTATTGACATTAATTCTTTGTGACAGTAGTAATGCTGCTCTAATAGGATTGTAGCCCCATCCATCCTGTTGCCTTTTTCCAAAGAACAACAGTCTAGGTCAGCGGTGCGTGTTGCAAAACTGTGATTATTGGGGAAATGTTTAATTTTCTACAATGTTTAATAATGTACACATTTATTTACAAGATGTAGACATTGGCAGACTTTACAAACATACCACAATAATCCCAAATGAAAGTCAGGTGACATTTTCGGTTAATTCAATCACTCTAAGTCAGGCATGGGCAAACTTTTTTACTTTACTTTTTTTAGGCCACAATTGGTCCTAAAATTGGACATGGGAGCATGGCATGTAAAAGTCATGTATTAAACCTAAAATCCTAAATTTTTAATGTCCTTTATGACGGGAAACACATTATTGCAGGGAAAAGGCAGAAGTATACTTTAAATAAATTATTTAACAAGGTTAGCAAGCCACATCAAAAAGCTCAACAGGCCACATCCAGACCTGGGGCCTTAGTTTGCCCACGCCTGCTCTGAGGGAATATTAATTAACATTTCTATTAACGTTGGAAGTAGCCTATTTTATGTGTTTATTTACTGGGCCAATTACAGTTACTAACTCAAGTGCAACGAGTTGAAATCTGATTCATTTTCCTTGTTTGTTGGTGTGTTAGTGTGGTCACAGATTGTAAGGGAGACATGGGGAAACTACAGAGCAAGTTTCGAAAGAGGTCTGACCTCTACAGGTAAAGTATCTGTAAAATACCTTACAACTATTCCTGTATATTCTCAACTTCAGTGATTTTCAACTTTTTTGAGCCATGATGCATTTTTTATGTTTACAAAATCCTGGGGCACACCGCCAACCAAAATTACTTAAATTTTGGTTAAATTACTAAAAATGTCTTAATTGTATAAAAAGTGTTTGCATATGTATTTTCTATTGTATATGTATTGTGTGCTTCTTGAATTTTTACATCATATCCAGGGGACCACAGCTGAAAACTAGCCTTTGGCTAATTCTTTCTCATTTAACCATGTGTAATCATAAGTTTATGAATTTGCATTTTCCCCTTTTAAATAAACTAAACTAAAACTAAAAAAGACTGGCAACTGTAAAGTGTAGTTGAAAGCGGAGTTGCAAATTTTTATTGTATCGAACTGAACCGAACTGGATCGATCGTTAAATATTTTTACGAATCGTTCCTGAATGAGAATCGAGATTTGAATCATGCCGTTATGTGTGTGAAAGATTCACACCTCTATTTTTTAACACAGTATATTTAATACATATATTTAATAACATAGTTTCAAAATTTATCCACATTCACTTAGTGTGAAACGTAGGCCTGTTTCAATAAAACACAAATTGGAGGAATGGTAGAAAGACACTCATGAAGCTCCTCCTCAACAGCTCTCAGTCTCTCTCTGGTTTTAGTTTTTATCACTGTCAAGCTTGAGAAGCTCAGCTCACATAGATAGGTGCTTAAAAGCTTTTAGCAACACTCCAGTATAAACAGTTTGATGGAACAATTGTTAAAATATTACCACCTCCACACACATACGTTGCTTTCTTAAGATTTGTTAATTTGTCTTATATGTCTCTGAAGCTTTTTGATTACCGTACTTGCTGAAAATGGAGGAGCTAAATTAGGCATCAGTGGTGTTATTTGGCCAACAGTAATCCCAAAATTACAATACACACCCACACTATTTACAAACAAGGAGTCTGTGGAGTTGGGTGTTGTTTTTTCTTTTGTTGACCACTCATACTAGGGCCTTCATCTGGACCAGAATTTAGTCCAGGGACCTGTTCGGCATTTGCATTTTCCCTTCTCAAAAACTTCTCCATCACTGTCACTTGCTCACCTTTCTGTTACTTACTCATACAGTCCGGTGTAGCATGGTCTTGTTGGTTTTCACAGGCATTCATAGCCTCTGCTGCCACCCACTGGAATAGAAAAGTATTACATTATCTGTCACATTATTACAGTGACACCCAACAATGGTTAATTAGGTGATATTAGATCATTTCCCACGGCACACCTCAACAATCTCTCACAGCACACTTGTGTGCCACAGCACACTGGTTGAAAATCACTACTCTACACCATTGCTTTTATAATGTCCTTACACTTTTATGTAAACATCAGTAGAACATTTTAACTAGGAAAAGTATTTTCTGGTAGCCCTAGTTCCTAAGATAATACTTTATTTATTCCATGCCAGGGAAATTCCGTAAAAGGCAATAATGGGATTCCAACCTGGACAGGTCCTTCAACCAACAAAGCCACAATAATCCTTTAATTACTGTCATTGGTTGTTGCTTTTTCATGTAGAACATCTCAGGGGGAAACTCTTGACAGTACTCCCAACAGCCAGGTCATACAATATGAACCGGCTCATCAAGGATCTATCAACACTGTCACAAACCTCAGCCCTGACCTGTGCGTCTCTGGTGGATGTGATCAGGTAAAGTGGTGATTTTTGTGACATTAAGTAATAATGCTCATTTAAAATGTAGTGGTTATTAGTTTAAATTAATATTAACTATTTAGATGAAATATTTCATTTGTGGGATTCTAATTGTGGTGTGTGTCTGCTGCTGTAGGTTGTGGTGGTTTATGACTGGAAACAAGGCAGGATGTGTCAGTCCTTCCAGGGTCACAACCGAGAGGTTACCAAGGTAACGTTAATACAACGTGTACAGACAAAGTGATGTAGGTCCGATGCTAAAAAACAAGCAAACATTGTTTCTCAAATACAAGGTCGCTACAGCCTTCTTTTGGTCGTCTCACATCATGTTTCTAAGGAGTTCGCAAATGATTCAATTACTGTTTTTAATTGTTTAAAACTTGAGTAGTACTTATTAGATATCAACAATAAAATATTCTGGATAATTGTCAATTATTTACATTGTCTTTTCACTTTGATTGCAAAGGTTTGTGATTTTTAGAATATAGGTCTCCAGAAAAAGGTTTGGGAAACACTGCTGAACCATTCGCTGTCCATCCCGCAGGTGGTGTGTTATCCAGGCACTACCTGGATTTTTAGTGCCTCACGGGACAAGACTGTTCTAATGTGGGACTTAAACCAAGGCGATGAACCTATCCAGGAGTTTTGTGGGCATGAGTTGGTGGTCAATGGTGTTGCAGTTAGCCCTGGTATGCACTCATCACTACTACTGTTTTTTTTTAGTTCATTTTATGCAGTGACTTAGATCAGATTAGTAAATATGTCCAGCCCTGCTATCTGTAAATATGAAGTAAAAAAAAAAATACAATTCTGTGTAATTTGATATGACTGCATTGTTTCTCATTGTGTCTCTATGAGCATCATAGCTTTTGGTTGTGGTAATGTAAATTAATTGGTCACTTATTCATGATTTCCTGTTTACAGTCGCCCCCTGCTGTATTGGGATTTAACTATTGCTCCCTCAGTGCGTTGCATGTTTTTAATATTTTCAATGTATTCTTATATTTGCTCTTTTTATGTTTTTGTGGTGCATACCAAAAAAGTTATATTTTTACTAGGGTTAAATATGAATAATATATTTGAGCATAAGGAGCAATAAAAGTAAAAAGGAGTAAAGGAGGTTAAAATACATTTGTAATAAATAAATTCACGGTATTGCAATACATAACCTGTATGTACATTTTGTCATATTTCATGCATTAAAATACCTGCAAAAGGTTTAAATACACCTATATAATATAATAAATGTTGTTTCTCTACATAATGGTTTTTGGCCATCTAAAGTAGAAGGTGGTGAAGACTGTGGACAGTTTGCCGTCTGTTGCACTAATGATTAGGTGCTATAGACAAGTGTTCTACAAACATCTGCCATTGAGTGGCAGATGTGAGTCTACATTTCCACAAAAAAATATAAAAATTGACTGGCAATAAAGGGGAAGACGATTTTGTAAAATCTTACTACTGTAAAATATGAAATGTATTTTACCAGTCCCACAATGATTTGCAGACGGTAGAAAGCTGTGCACTGGCTCCCGTGACAACTGGATGTGCCTGTGGGATATAGAATCTGCAAAATGTGAACAAAGACACAACATCTCTAGAAACCTGGTAAGCGCTGCACATCTCTCACACACACAGGAACACACACACGTATGCACAATGTTCAGTCACTGAGGAGAGCCCTAGGCGTGTACCTAAACGTTACGAGGAGGAATCAAATCAAAAAGCCGTGAACTCTTACTCTGAGGCCTGGGAGGTATCAAATTTTTTCTTTCTTGTTTTCTCTCTTCACCAACTAGGTGACTCATGTGTGCTGGGTGCCAAGCAGCTCTTCTGTTGTCCAGACTTCTGAGGATAAGACCATAAGGTACAGGAGATTTGTGACCGCGATTACACTGTAGCAGATGTCCTGTTTGAGATATGCAAGGAATAATTGAAAATCTAGGAGAAATCCATCCAGGAGGATATAATTAAGAGTTATAACCCTTTTTTTTATATTTAATTGAATGTTATGCTTCCTTTAGTTGATGTGTTCTTAATGTCATTATTATTGTTGTTAAGTGAAGATTTATTTATCAGCGATAATAATAACAAGGTTGATTAGAATTATTAGATTAGAAAATGTATCATAAAGCACACTGTAAAAATTTTTCTTTTGTTACACTGTACACTATTTATTTCACTTTTTGAGTACAGTTTAAAAGAAGTAACATCAGAGTTCCAGTAGAGTGGATTTCTGGGATAGAAATCGATTTCATTATCTACCACTTATTCAATGAAAAAGAGCCTCTGAGATCCGTGTCAATCCATAATGTCTCTTATTAGTTTGTTAAATGTTTAGTGGAGTAGTTAGGGGAACCACTAAACAATAAATATTATGGAATATTAAATTTAAGGCCTAATTTAAAGGTCACTAGTTTGGATCATGCAAATTTCTCTTACGTTTACATTTTTGTGGATAAAAAGGAAAGGTAAACTTAAGAGAATGTTTCAAAACATTCATAATATGTGGATGTTGACTGTGACCAAAAGTCTTCAAATGCTTACATAATAAACGCTTACGCAACTTTACCACTGACATGTGATCTCCTACTGTTTATCAAAACTGTATGGTAAATCCATTCATTATTGTAACATAAGCAGCAGCTGCGCCTACAGTGCGAAATCCAAGGAATGTATTTGAAACCCCGTCAACAACTCCGTCTGAGCTCCACTACACGCTGCCCACTGTTTGGCAGGAATTAGTGGTGTTCATAAAAACTTAGCAATGCATTCAGTATAGAAATGATCACATTGAGGAAAGAGAAAGTGCAATTACTGTGTCTGTGAATGTGGTGTCCATTATGAGATAATGTCACCATGTGGTATTCATCAAGTAAACAACATGTGGGTATTTTATCCCGGTGTGTAAAAAGAACACTTCCTCCTGAGAGTATTAATTTTTTTTGTGTAGAATGCGTCCGGACTACACACTGTTATACTCGCCATCTGTCTAGGGAGGAGAGAAGTCTAAAAGACAGATGTGGAGTTCCTAAAAAAGCAAGACTTATTGTAAAACCACTCCACTAGAACCAGAGACATTGATTGTTGGTTGATAGCCCATTCAGAACAGTCAGACCATCTCCAATGTAAAGACAAACTAAATGATGATATAAGGATAAAACTGTCTTATGTTTGACAGAAATAAAGGACTAATTCCACTGATACAGTTCGTCATTCTTGATATCATGTTAAGATGGACTGTGATTGTCTATTTTTCTACAACTATTACTGTATATATATGTATTATGAATCAACCACCGTTTTCATACTGTATGTCCACAGGGTGTGGGACAGCCGTGTATGGCAGGTGACAAATACTTTCCCAGCCAAGCAGTATATTCAAACCCACTGTGATGTTTCTCCAAATGGAAATTATTTGGTGTCCAGCAGCAACGGCTTTGGTGGACAGGGCTGTGAAGCCACGGTGAGGCCGCTGAAAATTTTTGTTCTATAAAATCAGATTTATTTTGTTTTAAAGAGATGCTTTGGGTGTATTTTTAACTTATTCCAGTAACGTTTTAATCAAATATTCTTCCTGTTTTGAGTTAAGTTACATTTGGCTCAATATTTTTTGTAAGTTTAAAACAAAGTTTATCTGCTTTTGTTTAGTAAATTATTTATTTTTTTCAAAAATTTAGTTTTTTTTTTTTTTTACTTTGATTTGTTCCCCTCCATGTCAGATCATTGATTAGAGATCAATCATTGCCTCTTACCTTAGGTAAATATAGGTAATACATATCAGTCATTTATATAAACAACAACATATCTTGCTTATGTTACCTTTACAATCATCCCTCTATCACCTCTAGCTGTGGGACCTTCGCCAGCCCGGATGTAAGGTGGTGGAATACAGAGGTCACCTCCAAACCACAGCCTGCTGTGTGTTTCTACCTACGCCCCCTGGTGGCACACCTCAGATAGCAACGTCATCCCACGACAGCTCCATCAAAATCTGGGATCAGAACACAGCAGGTAACAATAATATACATGATACCCATTGACACATCATCAAGCCCAAAGACTAAACTGACGCTTTGATATGTACGCATCCGTCACTTCTCTCCCTTACGTCTTTTCCTCAGCTTGTTCTGCCACGGTATCTCTGGACGGTGCTGGTCCATTGGTTTCTCTTGCTCCGAGTGACTCCAATAATTTTCTATGTGCCAGCTTTAACAATGGGCTCAACCATATCCAGGTTAGTCAAGCACCAGACAAAGCCCTCGCCAGTGGAACAGGCTCAGGTACAATGAATGGATTGGACATTAGGGTTGTGGCTCGTTTCTGACACCACTTTTTTGACTAAAATCAATCAACTGTGAACTTCCACTGACTGATTTCAGTATGCACTATGTGAAAATAGATAATTAATATACACTCAATGTTTTTAATGTGCAACAGTTTTGATGAACCGCCATACATGACATGCTTTTTGAAAATTTGATTATGAACAATTGTTCATAATAGTTTTCTTGGGTTTCTATTATTTGTAATGAGTTTATAAACTTAAACTATTATTGGGTCATGACTGTGATCATCTTTTGCCATAATAACTGCCAATTTTTTCAAAATGTTTGGGTTTTAATGCACTTTGGCAGCAAAAAGGTTTTTTGAAATTGAAATATGTGAATGATTGGAAAATGTTTTAACAGTAGTGACATTAATTTTTTGAACATATGTAATGAGCAAACTCTCAATAATAAGGCTAAATTTTCACAAGATAAGATTTTTTTTCACAATTATTGATTTGTTATAATAAAAATTAAAGTCTGAGCTAACACACCCCCTCATTACTAAAATTCCAAAATGTATGTGGGGTTTCAGACTAAGATAGTAGACGGTTATATATTTTTTACAACATAGTGTAAAGAGTATCAAGTCTTTTTCCGTTTAGTATACAAGTAGATACTAGGACTGAAACTGCGTTACACTGAACACATTTGTTCAAAATAAGTTTTCCTATGCTCACTTTTGTACTTTAGCTCATTTTACTAACACAATATTCCTTTCTGATTGACAATTTATGACTGCGTAACTGATTTGAGTCATTCAATTAATGTATGATTTGGTGTATGACTGCAAAATCTTTGATAAATTTCAACACAAGTACTCAAAGGGGAGCATAGGAAGGTAATTTAATGCTAAAGTAAAAGATTTTAAAATGTGTACTATAACTAAAATTTATGTTTGAGTAATTGTGAAACAAAAACATCATGAGGTACTAAATATTTTGCCTCCAATAAAAAAAAACCCTTAAAGCTAAAGATAACGTAAGCTCCATCAACTGCCGGTATTACAAATGTTACTCCAAGGATGTTACCCAAAAATGTGATTGCAGCAATAATATTTTCATCTTTATTAAAAGATATCATTCGTGCTGACAAACTTCTGTGAACAGAATTTTAAAAAACTCAGTATTTTAAAATACTGAGTTAAAAAAACTCAGTATTTGTGTACTTCATGATCAATTCATAGAGACACATTCGATGAGTCTGTTTGTTTTTATGAATATGGAAAACAAAACAAATATACATTTCTACACCTGGTATTTTGTGAGTAATGCAATGTTTACGCCTATGTACTAGATCTTAATGTTTTACTGACTGAAACTATAGGAACTAATGCTGAACTGCTAGTTAAATAATTAATTCCCACTTTTTTCTATTAAACTATTTAAAAAAAATAGTTCAAACAAATCAGAAAAAACAAATAATTGTTGTTTCTGTGGTGTTTATTTAAATCTGGACCTCAGTTTCTCCCCGCCGCACAAAACAGCCAATTACTCATCATACAGACTCACAAAGAAGACAAAAGCAGGCAGGACAGTTGGTCAATGCTAGTACAATAATTTACAGAAATATAAAAAAGACAAACTACAAATGTTACCCTATGAAAATCAATCTACTGACATGTACACAAGTCACAAAATGGCTTGAATTTAGAATGAAAAATGTCCATACATTGCACAATTCATGAACAGAAGATTAAAACATTTGGACAAAAAGTAAAGAAAAAAAACAAGAAAACAGTGCATTAAAAGTGGTGTTCTCAATGACAAGAATGTTTTCAGTGTTGAAAGTTACAAAACATTTACAGGCATCTTTAAGCATGATGGGATTTACAAGTCTACTGTCAGGAGCAACAACTGTGTCTTCAATATTAATTTCAAATATACTCATACTGGAGTGTTTGACTTTCCAGGTACAATATATCACTCTGGATCTTTTCTTTTCTCCTCTTGTCTGGTTGATAGCTGAGTGAAAAATGAAGGTGATTGTACCGTACAACAGTCTTAAACTCAAATAAGTTGAGGGCCACCACCCACACTGTCATTTCACCGAAGAAAAAAAAATGTAATAAAAAAATCAGTTTCCCATAGATTCTGTGTAATACAACACTGAACCAGAGGGAGACTGTGCATCAGGAGTTTGAGAACTATAGGATTTACCATAAAATGTGGAGAACAAATCTATAAAAAATTATAAATTCAACTTTCACATCAAGGTGGAGGCCCCAAAATATCGTTCAACAGGCCACAAATGCCCCCCTGCTGTAGAATGCGAGGGTTGACGTCAAATATTTTTGTTTAAATGCTGATTCAACATTGTGACCATTCAGAAAAAACATTGATAATAAACAATTTAAAAACGTAAACCGGGCACCGTCTATAACGTGGCAGCTAGTTGAAGCACCACTGTAAAGTCAGTGTGACTTATTTCGCAATAGAACCAACAGAAGTCTGACAATGATTCGAGTAAAAGTTCACAGGAATTGTTACTTCTTATTACATACAGTGAATGACACAGTAAACTCTGAAAAATTTACAGTAATCGAGTCACAAAGCATCATTTTGAAGACTGTCTACAAAGATAATTAAAATCCACATGATGCAATGTCAAAACCTTAAGCATACAACATATGGTGGGCATAGAACATATGGCATGCAACAAAATCCTGGACAATGTTGGCTATCAGCGGTTGGTTCACTGTAGGGTACAAACACAAATGCGTGCAATTTTAGATTCATGTGGTAATGTTTAGAATTGTATGTCAATATAGAGGACGAAACCATAACAATATAGAAAACATGGTAAAAAAAAACAAAAAAATAACAGCATTTATGAGCTAAATATAACAAAACGGAAATCAGAGGCACAACAATGGGCAAGGCCACCAAAGGATGTATTTTAGAGAAAAAAAAAACACATGAGTCTGATCTTTTAAAACCAACATTCAGTAACGAGGATTTAAGTAAAGTGGATACAATGCTCACATTGAGGCCGTTTCAAATATTATAATTTGCGTATCTACATCTGATAAAAGGTATTGTCATTTATCGCTTTAAAACCCGAGCTTAATTTTCCTCAAAGTAAAAAAGTCACTGCAACTGTCAGTACTGTGACGAGAGGCTAAAAATACTGTTTTCTTTGGTTTCTGTTGGTTAAACATGGCCTTGTGAAAAACTTTAACATAATTTGGATTTGTATAGCATCTTGCGACATTACTAGTACTAACAGCGTATCAACAGAGTAGAATTTGTTGCAGATAACAAAACCAGAGCAAAGAAAACATCAGTTGTTGAGTCAATGCATGTGCATAATCAATCAAAAAAAAATTATAGCCAAGTTGAACTGTTACAGATGCAAAATGACAAATCAAATTGTGGATTTAATTACAATAACAACACAATTAAAATATCAACCTGATGCCAAAATACAAGAACACAAAAATGGTGAGCGGAATGTGACCACGCATGACTGAAAAAACTGTCAGGTGATTTAAACAGACAGAGATGAAATGTTAATATCATTAATATCTCATTTTCAAATCTGCTTGTTGGTTGGTTCCCTGAGATATTGTCAACTTTCTGCGTTTCTCTCAGTCTGTTGGCCACTTTTATAATACAGTAAATTTTATCTCTCTTCATTTTCACAATCCAAGGACGTACACATGCACACATAGACACACACAGAACAGTAGGTTGCAACAAAAATGTATCAGCACAAGAGATGGAGGTCGTAAAGTCAAATATTTTCATCATAATTTAAGACTTCCATAAATAATATCTACAAACTTCAAATGGTTCGAGTGGAAACATAAAAAAAAAATAACCATAACACTTTCATCCTGATAGTGTTTCAAATACAGTATGTACGCTGCACCTTATCTCTGACCCCTGAATTTTTTTTTCATATTTTTTGGAGAGCCTTTATGAAAAAGTAGCTGAAAAATCAAATTAGCCAAAAAAAACTTTAACATTTGAATTGAGGTTTAAATTAATTTGTACTTGATTTGAGTGAGCTCCGAGTTTACTGGTCACACGGCTGAAAATTCTGAGGATTCTTGCTACTTATTATTGAGCCACGTCTGTTTATTCTTAACCTACGTTTGTCCACTTCCATTTGTGAAAACCTGGTATCTATCGTTGCTGAAGGAAAAACAATTTTCAGACATCCAGTGAAGCCACTTCAACAATAAACCCTCCCTCGCCTGGTTCTTACTTCTAAGTCTACTGATCTGCAGTGCGTTCCAGGCTGTCAATAACCCGAGTCAGCCTGATGTTGAGGAGCCTGATCTGAGTGTCCAAGTGGTCAATTTTCTCCTCAAGGGAGCCTGCTCCACCTCCTCGGCGCCAGTAGGCTCCCACAGGTCCGGTCATGAAGTACACGGCCATGATGAAGCACAGCGGCAGCACTGCGCGCTCTGGATCGCCCTCAAACTTCTGCAGGATGTAGAGGCAGGACAGGGCGAAGAGGATGACGCGGGCGAGCCAGAAGAAACGTCCAAACACAGCATGCAGCAGGTAGAAGAAACCACCCAGGAACATGGACAAGAACCAGTAGGCCACGAGTACAGCAGCGAAAAGAAGGAGGGCACGTGCTGGAGAGGTTGTGAGAGATGTTATGCTAAAGTAGTGGCTGAGGTTTGAGGCTGGAGAGGAGAGAGAAACAGGGGAGATTTTAAGTTTATTAAAGTGACTTGTATTTTTATGCAAAGATAAAGTATAGTAACGTTTTTAGTACTGTAGCACAGTGATTGAATTGCCTAGCCATTCCAGAAATAAGTAGACCTGTAGGATTTACACACCCCAATACAACAACATTCATAGTGTTATTTTTAATTTAGTTTATTCCAAAAATGGACAGCGCAATTTCATAAAACACATGATTACAATAGGGTTTTTCCTGGGAGATGTTTCTCAGCCTAAGCGAGAGTCAATAAGGGCACGTGGCTGTAAATTCTACAATATTTGCACATTAAGTCTGCCATGTGCATGTACTCTGTAAATAGAATACAATTGAAAAGCCAGAAGGCCAGCTTCCAGATGTAATTTTAATGAAAAACATAGTTTTAATGCTAGTTCAGCATATATCTACAACCATAACCCTATTGAAATTCTTGTAGCTGTTTTTCTTCTTCTTTCCCGGCTTGTACCTTTTTTTTTCAGAGGTTCAGAGACGAGTCAACAATTTCCATCTCCCCCTCTCCTCTGTATCCTTAACTCTAACTCCAACTACCTCCATGTTCTCTCTCATTGCATCCATAAATTAGATGTTTGGTGTTGATAAACACTAAATACAATAAATTATGAAACTAAGGAAAAATGTAAAAATACTTACAGGATACACCAATTGGTTTGGCTTCTCAGTATCCAAGATGAATATGATATTGATATACAGTATATATTTAAATTATAATATTTACATAGTAGAAGAAAAAATAAACTGCCCATTATAAATTACAAGCTGTTTACTATGAATAAATAACGTTTTTAACAGAATTCCACAATATTTCTACTGTTTCGCAGTTCTTTTCCTAGTAATTCACTGTATTTCCAGCTTACAACTCACCAATATCTCATACTCACCTGCTCATCTTTTTACTTTTTTTTTAACCATGACCTAATGTAAACTTTTCCTCAAATTGTGCGTCGATGTGGATAAAAACATCTACAAAATCTATTGCAATGCAATGTAATGTAATGGGCTTACAGTCAATTCCCATCACGTCCAGTAGATCTGACCAGATCTTCCAAACTGTGTCCAGAAAAGAGTCCACTCCATGGACGAACCGCTCCGTTGTTTTGGAGAAAAACTAGAAGCAGAGGGAGATAAAGTGTAATATGAGCAAATACACTATTAACACCTCACTTTCAAAGCTCAAACATTGTAAATAGAACTTGTATTCTGGGTTTATGGGTTCCCACAGCGAGTCACTCATTCCCTGTCCTTTGTATCCTCTAACTCTAACTACCTCCATGTCCACCCTCACTGCATTCACAAAAATCCTCTTGTCTCCTACCTGTCTCCTCTTCTAATAATGTACTAATATAATGTAATAATGTAATGTGTAATCCACTGTCCCTCCTCTGAACATGTCCAAACCATCTCAATCTGGCTTCTCTAGCTTTTTCTCCAAACCTTCCTGTCTGTGTTGTCCCCCTAATCACCTCATTCCTGGACCTATCCATCCTAGTCACCCCTAAAGAGAACCTCAGAATTCTCATACATCCTTAATAGCTTTTCGTGTTTATTACCTTTTTTGCCTTATGTTAGGAAGATTAGATGTAAACAATAATAGTCTTCTGTTGACATCAACACAACGAAGACAGATCATGTAAATCAAAGTGTAACTAAATTTATTGTTTTTACTGACATAATGCAAACTATTTTCATTCTCATTTTAGCTACACTAACTCAAATTTTTGTACTTGATATTAAATTGTATCGTTCAATGCCAGGTTTAACCTTAACTCAAGGGAACACGGGTTTTCCCTTGACTCCCCCCTAAGTTTCAATTTGTCTTTGGTCTTCGGCACTTACAGGAAGTAGTTTTATTTGAAACCTTAAGGAAGCGCAGCTTCACCAATGAGAGCTGACACTTCGACAACATCACACAGACAAAAACAGTGGTCATAACAGCCTTACGAACGTCATACACGCAACGGACACTTATAGAGACCTAGTTTTAACACCCCCTTAATTTTTGACACACGCGGACATTGTTTTTAATTTCTCGATGAACTGCACTTGCTTTGAAGACATCACACATCCCCATAAAACATGAAGTAAAGCTACAATTTTCAAAATGGCATCCATGACATTACCGATCAGGCCTGTTTTTCTGGTCACAATAGCAACGTCAAAAACCGCCATGGGCGCTAATGTCTCAAAGTACCTAGATATAAGCTGCAGGTTTATGTACTCGTTGTTCAATTCTGCAGACTGACCTTGTACAACCCTCTGATGTTGTCCTCTCCAAAGACGCTGCTGAGGGTCTGGTAGATGCCATTAGCCGCTCGTCTGAAGCTATTCTGGTTGCTGGTTCTGCTTCTGGCCGCTTCGATAGTGCACAGCAACGACGCGGAAAGCACCAAGAACACCACGAAAAACCTGATTCCCTTCATGACGCCAACGGACCGTACTGTCATACAGATATACGTTTATTAATAAATGAATGAAGTAAACGCGGTTAGCTGCCAGGAAACACCTTGCTGGGGGATAACGGAAGAGGAAGGGTTGTTGGGACGGTGATGATAACCCGTGTTGCCTTCGAGTGCGACTCGTTTATTTGGGATTTGCATTGCCATGATCCTTTCTGTGGACGTTTGATTTAATATTATATGCTTTTCATATAATATTATCGGATATGTATTGCAAATTAAGTATTGTCATTCGCCTTAAAACGGTTACTGTTACTGTCCAGAGCTCAAAATCCGTTTGGAGTAACTATTGGAATTGAACTGTGCATTGATAGTTTTGTGTTTGAAAGTAATTTATATGGATACTTTTTCGAATAGCGTTTCTATTTTAACCATTTATTTTACACTTTATTTAATTTACGTGACACTAAAACCAAAAAATGTCGTCGTTTGAGTAAAATCTATTTACAGTGTGCTGCTGCCCCCTTTTGGTAAATAACTGCACTTCTTCTCGCGTATTCTAAAGAAGGTCGGGTTTTTTTATTACTTTCTACATATTCTAGTTATAGTATTTGTATTGAAGCGCACAATTATTATTTTTTAATACATATTAATTTAATAAAACAAACTTTTTATGGTTATTATAACAAAATGAAAGGAAGAAAATGAATTATTTCAACTGCAATGCATAATAACTACGTCTACGCTGACAACAAAGTATGGTGGCTGTGAATAAAACCAGCAAAGACAATGTTTACTCTCAAGCCTCCACTAGATGGTAGGATTGGACTGTGGTTGATATGAGGCCCGTTTTCAATGTTAATTATAAGAATATAACGATTCAACAAGTATTTGTTTAAAAGAAATGCCACACAAATTCCCACATTTTTTCAAGTTGGTTCATCTCAGTCAGAACTACTCAGTCTGACAGCTAACCGTCGTGCTATAAGAAACGAAAAGGAACGCGGTCATCGTCAATCTGACCGTTTAGAACTCTGGGCTCTCAGTCTTTTACCCAGATTAATAAAATAGCACCTTAAAATTTAAATTTCTGTGGCCTGTCAGACATTTACGTCATTAATTTAAGCTCCTGAGTTCTCTCGTATCTTTTTATGTATTCGTTCGATACGCTTGTGTACGTGTTTCTGTGTAACTGTATACAGTATTTTACAGGAAGTATCTAAGCAACTACAGACGCTAACAGACAGCAGTGAAGGAATGACCCTCGCACGTACAAGACTCTGATGAAGTTGGTCTTAGGTTGAACTAGACTGAAGTTGTTGTACCTGAGCCCAACTGTTGGTTTCAAATCCAACTATGTATGGACGAGCTCCCAGACAGACGGTGCTGACAGCGGGCTGTACTCCATCTGCTGTCGGCCCTGGATCATATCACCTCACTCACTTCACCAACAGAGTATCAGGTAGGAGGGGAATCGTTTAATATTACACACACTTTAGAGATGAAATGTGTTAAGAATCAGAATTGGCGGGAATTTTACGTTTTTTTTTTAATAAATCCACATAATTTCCACATAATTTCTATGACCTTTGGGCAAATCTGAAAAGCAAACGTCATGTCATTGTGATCCACACCACTGCACACATTGAAATCTGCATTTAACCCATCACCAAATTGAACAGTGGACAGCTTTTAGCATCTGGAGAGCAGTGAGTGGGGATGATGTTGTGCTCAGAGCACCTCAGTGGTAACCTGGCAGCTTGTGGATTCGAACCTGGAACCCCTTCAGACCCACATCCGCTTTTTTAATCATTATGCCACCACTGCGTCTATAATATTTGATTTGCTGCCCGGTCTGAGATCCGTACCAGGATCTACAGTTTCCTAGATTATGTCACTGAGCCAACAAGCCATCTTCCCTTATAATAAGACAAATAAGGAAGATGCTTTTAGTTTTAAAAATACCAAATAGGCCTGAAGTAACGATTAAAACATGTGTTTCAAATTCAAATAAGTTGATGTCCACTAACCCTGCTGTCATTTCACCAAAGGGCTGCAATTTTTAATATAGAAAGTCAGTTTCAGTTCACAGATTGAGTGTAATATCACTCTGCAGACAAGTATCACCTCCTTGACCCAAAACCTTAAACCAAAATTAAAGAAAATTAACCAGAAGGAGTCTGTGGACAAGGGTTTTGAGAACTATAGAATGTAACAAAAATGTGGAGAGCAAATCTATGAAACATTAAAATTTTACCAGCGCACAGTGCTATACTGCAGTATAAAAATAATACACCAATCTGTGAAAATACAATTAGTGATGATTGGAAGTTTATATCATTCCAGTAGATGTATTTACCTGACGTAGCTGCACCATCAACCTAGCAGTCCATCAACACTGGTCTCCATGAATGAGAAAACTGCATTGGATGAAAGTGAATAATGCAACGAAGGAAAGTCTCCAATACTACATACTCAAATTCATTGAGAGCAGCGTTTATCACCGAGTGAATCCATCTTGACCGTTCCCGGCCCAGATGATTTGCAGTAAAACCTCTCTATAAATCTTGTGGGCGCACTAACATTAAACTTTCATATCAAGGTAGGGCCTACAAAATATCATCACTCAAACTGCAATTTTAACCCCCCTGCCCTAAATTGTTATTTTTCTCTTGTCCCACCACCGAGTTACCAAACTGAATCTGAGATAAAACAAGTAAAATCGTTAAAATTTAAATCCTGGCATTATCTGTTCCACTTTTGTCTCTTGTAACTGTTTTAATGGAAACTTCTGGACCCTAGTGTGCTTCCTTAAGTACCGGGCCACCATTGCACCACTGCACCACTGAATAGAATGATAGCCATGTTTGTCTTCAATTAATGCATATAGACCACATTAACTTGACCAGAGTACAATAAAACATGTGAAACAAAACTGCATTGGATGAAAGTGAATAATGCAACGAAGGAAAGTCTCCAATACTACATACTCAAATTCATTGAGAGCAGCGTTTATCACCGAGTGAATCCATCTTGACCGTTCCCGGCCCAGATGATTTGCAGTAAAACCTCTCTATAAATCTTGTGGGCGCACTAACATTAAACTTTCATATCAAGGTAGGGCCTACAAAATATCATCACTCAAACTGCAATTTTAACCCCCCTGCCCTAAATTGTTATTTTTCTCTTGTCCCACCACCGAGTTACCAAACTGAATCTGAGATAAAACAAGTAAAATCGTTAAAATTTAAATCCTGGCATTATCTGTTCCACTTTTGTCTCTTGTAACTGTTTTAATGGAAACTTCTGGACCCTAGTGTGCTTCCTTAAGTACCGGGCCACCATTGCACCACTGCACCACTGAATAGAATGATAGCCATGTTTGTCTTCAATTAATGCACATAGATCACATTAACTTGACCAGAGCACAATAAAACATGTGAACAAGTCACTGCAAAGGTCTGCTGGAGATGTGAGAGATGAACCAACTCCTCAGAATTGATGATGCTAAAGTGACAACTAAGGTTAGGATGTACAGTTAGCCAGATCAGCTCAGCTGAGCTCAAAAGAGATTGAGCATAGATTGGAGCTGAGGCTGTTGGACGTGCAGTGCCTGGAAGAATTGTAGTTATTGCAAAGGAGAATAGGAACATGGTCAGTGTTATAGATAAAGCAAGTCTAAGTCTAGTCTTAGACTTTATCCAGTCTAGGTCTAAGTCCAGATTTAGACTTGGACTACTTAGGCACAGAAAACACCACAACAGTGGGCCTTACAATGAAATGTCAATGCTTGGCTGCCTGTGTAAACAGTGTACAGCAGTGTTCCCCAACCTTTTATAGCACCATGGACTGATTAAATGCCTCGTACTATTTTCACGGACCGGTCAAGCTGTTGATAAATACCCCTTGATAAAATAAAAATTACTGTGTTCTGAAATATATTCCTACCTATAAAATCTCCCTACCTGAATTAACTGTGCATGGGCACAAGAAGAATTTTCAAGTGCACACAGCCTATAATTTTCTTCTATGGGTATGGATCAAGTGTATGTAATAGCCAGATGGGGCCAAAAGGAAACATTATTTCTCCGTGGCCCGGCACCAATTCACCCATGGACCGGGCTCTGGCCCAGTGCCTGGGGACCACTGGTATACAGTACACAGATTGTAAACCATGAGGCAACAATGAAGTGAGGTGTAACACTTGAGTGTGTCGCTACTTATATTAAAGATTAAGATTGATTAAGATTAATTTTTTTTTTTTGTCATTGTGACAATGTGATTCACACCACAGCACACAACAAATTTTGTCCTCATCACCAAAGTGAACAGTGGACAGCTTTTTCAGTGCCCACTGTGTGGGGACGATACCATGCTCAGGGCACCTCAGTGGTAACTTGGCGGTAGGGGGAGACTGGGGACCTTGTGGACCCAAGTCCACCAACTGCACTTATATGCAGACATTTGATGTAAAGTGCCCTTAGACAGTGTGGAAGGGGTGATAAGAGTACACCTATGAGGTAATCCTATAGATGTGAATGTAAAGTATTGACCCAGAAAAATGTAATAATAAACAAGCAGAAGCAGTAGTTTTTGAGGTTACAAGGAGCAGAGGTGGTGAAGATGCAGGAGTTTAGATACTGAGGATCAACTGTTCAGAGCAGTGGAGACTGTGGAAGCGAGGGGAAGAAAAGCTAAAGACCAGTGTCAGGAGTGATCTACGATAGAAGAGTATTAGCTAAGTTGAAGGTTGTGATACCAGCCATGATGGATGGATTAGAGACACTAGGAACAGGCAGAAGACAGGAGGCAGAGCTGGAGGTGGCAGTTAAAAATGCTGACGTTCTTTTTAGGAATAGGAATGGTTTATTGTTCATCCCTCAAGGGGGAAACACACGTTTTACAGTAGCTAAAGAACAATAGGATGTGATAAGAATTATAGAAAGACAACAATTGAAGAGAAAAAATAAAGAGAAATGTAATTAAACAGTGTGAAATGGGGGAAAAATGTAATGACAACACAATACGCATGTTTGAAGGTTTTTATGCAGAGTACTGGTCGTAGAGTCTGACTGCTGAGGGAATGAAAGACCTGTGGTAGCGCTCCTTTCTACACTGTGGGTGCATGAGCCTCGCACTGAAGGTGTTGCTCAGTTCCACCACAGTCTGGTGTAGTGGGTGGGTGGGGTTATCCCCGATGGAGGAAAGCCTGGAGAGTGTCCTTCTCTTTCCTGCCAGTCCAAATAGCAGTCCAGGACAGAGCTAGCCCTCCTGACCAGTTTATTATTTTAGCGGTGACATGGATGGACAGGATTAGGAATGAGGTGATAAGAGGACAGGAAGGTCGAGATGGTTTGGACATATGAGAGGAGAGACAGTGGTTATATTGGTGGAAAAATGCTGCTAGAGTTGGAGCTATCTGGTAGGAGACACAGAGGAGTTTGATGGATGCAGGGAGGGAGGACATAAAGGTAGTTGGAGTTAGAGTTGAGTATACAGAGGACAGGGTGAGATGGGAATTGTTGACTCCTTGTGGTAACCCCTGAAAAAAGGGACAAGCCAAACTGAGAGGAAGAAACAAGAGGTAGTAAACTATCTATATGGCGTACCTTTTCCCCACTCTGCATAGTTACAATATTGGTTTATTTATTTAAAGAGCTAAGGCAGAATGATCTAGTTTGTATAAAATACATGAATTCATCTCTCCTAGGAATGTGTGAAAGAAAATAATTGAGAACCACTGCCTTAACCCAATGTACTTCATGGAAAGTTTTTTAAAGGGAGAATGTTTTAAACAGACTGTAAATCGTATATTGACAGCCTTAAGGTTTAAACAGGGTATGGTGGATGAGTTAGTGTCTACTCACAGACTTCTCAGCCTCCCAGAATTTCAGAGCTGATTTAGAGGCACTGAGGGAGAGCAGTTATCTGGGATTAGCTGTTTTTACAGCTCATTCCCATCAGATGATTTACCCTGGTGAACCAGCGAACCTGTAAAAATTCCTGGAACAATTAGGTTGTAAAGGACAACATGCAGTATTTATGTGTTTTTTTCAACTTACATATCATGTTACTTATGTTTGTGTGTGTGTCTTTTCTTGATTACTAGAGGGTTATGCTCCATTCCTGTCTTTGACCAGCAGACAGTCAGTATTCAATACCAGTGAGATCTTGCCGGGACCTGGACAGTATGACTCCTCACCTGTCAAGGTAACCAAGTGTGTTAGAGACAACATACAAAAACACCAAAAGCTGGGATGATGGCACACAAGTTTAAACTGACTCTTAGGAGTAAATCAAAACACAGTTCGAAAGTTTGAATATGTTTCCATTTGCACTTTTGCAGTGTTTCCCAAACTTTTTTCTGGGGACCCATATGTCGTAAAACGTCTTAACCCAAATCAGTGGACATTATTTGTAAATCATTGACCATTATTAAACATTAATGAGGATATGTTGACCCAATAATATCTAAACAATTAGTATTTCTCAATTTTTAAACAACGAAAATCAGTAATGTAATTGGAAAAAATGAACATGAACTCCTAGGAAACAATATGCTAGATGACCAAAAGAAAAAAAATCTTGCAACCAACTTGAGAATCGAGATCCAGTCTTCAGGACTGAGCTTTCAATTCAAAAAAAGTTGATTATTTCCATTTTTCCAGACTACAAATGCACTGAGTAAACAAATAAAAATATGTTTAAATAATACCCTTCAAATAATAAAGTTGGGATTATAAATGCGATTTTTGGTTTCATTTTATTTAATTTGAGTGTCCATCCGCCTAGGTGTCTGTCCTCTGGCAGTTGGATTATTAATGAAACGATTTACACAAACATAAGTTATTGAAAAATGGTTGAAGTGATGCTTCTTACAAACAGTACAAATCTTTTTTAATTAATCATTTTGGTACGACAAGAGATGAGGCCAAAGCAAGTGAAAAAAAACCTGAAAAGTACTTTAAACATTTCTTGGCTGCAGTCATATTTATTGTTACTGCACTCTTACGCTAAAACCTCACATTTTCAGTTAAACGTCCATGGAGGCTGCAGTCTACAGGACCGCTCCAAGCGATTTGAGGAGGGGGTGTTAGACGTTCCTGGCCCCGGGGCCTATGATGTGCCGCCTACTTCAGTGAAGTCACAGAGGGGACAAGCTGAGAAACTTGGCAGAAAAACGGTAGGCATATGGAGTGGATGTACCAGCTCACATAAATCTATTATAACAATGCTGTTCATCCCGAAGAGCTATGATTCAACAGTATAGTTTTTTGACTTTAGAGAAAGTAAAAATACAGTATTTTAACAAACTGTAGACTTTTGTGTTCTGTGACGGAGAGTGTGACCCAATACTGACAGAGACAGAGCTTGGGCCAGTGGTCTATTCCCAAACATTTTGTCTTGGGACCCATATTTTAAAAGTCATAAAAATTTGCAGACCAAGTCATTCGATTTTACTTGTAACTCATTGACAATTATTGAATATTGACTGGATGATATCTGAACAATGAGTATAAGTCAATAAGTCAAGTTTTAAACAACAAAAAAACGTTGATGAACAAAAAAATCTTAAACTCCGAGTGAATTTGAGGCAAGAAAATCTCTTGTATCCAAACAACGGCTGCAAACCATTCTTTAAATCATCTTCATCCTGTTGCTGGGTTGCAGTAGTCGCCCAAATCACGCTGAACTATATTGTAAACCCACTGGAAATTAAATGGGTTGGGACACTGCTTTGCAGATGCAACCCAGTCTTTGGGAAACAATGGTTTACTCTTAGTCCAAACATTTAACAACAATCTAAAGCAGTTTAACCAGCAGTTAATTATCCACAGGAGTAGTGTTTGCACAATAACTTTTGAACAAGTAATCTTTCAAGTAAAAAAATAGAAAATTACAGAGTGGCAAAAAAATGAATGTAAAGAAAAGAATGTAAAACTATTAATGGACAAGAAGACAAAAAACAAAAGAAGCGAGATAAAAAAATAGAATGTTAATCAGATTAAATGATGTAAATGTTCTCTGAACACAATGTAAAATCATGGAGGCACCATTTGATTCGTTTATGATTCCTCCAGCACTTAAACCTTCTGCATTTTATGCAGATGGTGAAAGACAAGCATGGAGACTGCTACGCCATAGAATCAGAGATAGATAATAAAAAGTGAGGATTTTAAAAAAAAAGATAAACATTACCATCAGTTAATAGAAGTAAAGACCTGGAAGTGCTGCAGGTCTTCACTCCAGATTCATAATGCCAGTGAATGTTTTTCTGAAGAATTCTACTTTAAGGTGTTTGATAATGAAATGTGACGTCAATCATGATTCCAGTTAAAGATCAATAAATTAAAGCAGGTAATGGCAGAGTTTAACAAGGATGTTTTTTTTTTGTGTGAAAGAAGGTTTTGTGACCATTTTTTTATGTATGATTTATGTGCAGCCTTTGGCCAGACTCTATCCAGAGACACTGTGTAAGCAATGTGTCCATTTTATTTCTCTTTGTTGTAAAACTCCTGAAACCTTAATCACTCTTTTCTGTTTGTTGTCCAGCAACAGGGCCTTCCTTGACAGGTTTATCCTCACTCTTTATCACCTTACACACTCACACTCACACACACACACACACTGAATGCAGTAGTAAATCGAGTAAATCCATTTTTCAGCCAAAGCCTCCCTGATGTATGCGCTTAGTGATAAAATCAGAAATGCTTTGAGAATTTGAGACGGGGCACCGTAACAACGCACAACAACTTCTTATCCTGACGTCCACTTAATACGTCACATGACTTACAGTTTGAGCAGCAGATAAAGGTACAGATAAGCTGTGAGTTATCACAAAGTTCACAGAGTGAAGAGTACAATTTGCTCAGATTTGAACAGTGATTTCCTGCATTTATGTAAATTTGATGTAGTTCAAGGGACAAAATTTAAAAATTGGGATTAAGTTGCAGGCCAAACTCAATATTTATTGAAATATTCACAGAGATTTTTCCTTCTTTTCAGATCTGTCATGTAATGATTTGTACATTTTTTCACATGTAAACAAACCTTGGTTTTGCGTAAGCAATTCAACTGGAAATAAACACAGACCAGTAGCATTGGTCCATTATTGAGGTAGTGGTGACCTAGTGGTCAAGGAACCGGACTGGAGTTCTAATTTTAAACCACCTGCCAGGTTACGACCGAGGTCCACTGAGCATGGCACCGTCCCCACTCACTGCTCCCCGGGTGCTCAAAGCTGACCACTGTTCACTTTGGTGATGGGTTAAATACAGAGGTTAAATTATATTTTCAAAATGACAAAGAGTTTGCGTTACTTTTTTTTTCTTTTTTCTTCCTGCCTTATTGTGTGTCAATCTGTAGCCTTTATAGTTTGTTTTAAAATATAAATAGAATGAAAAGGGAAAACTCCTTGTGATTGTGACATTTTGATTCACACCACTGCACGCAACAGAACGTGACTTCTGCATTTAAGCCATCATCAAACTGAACAGTGGGCAGCTTTAAGCACCCAGGAGGAGTGAGTGGGGACAGAGCCATGCTCAGTGGACCTCAGTGATAACCTGGCAGATGGTGGATTCAAACCCTCTCGACCCAAGACCCAAGTCCACCTCCTCAACAACAAGGCCACTCCTGCTCCAAAGTAAATGCCAAAAATATAGGTGATACACTGCTTATACTGCAATTTGTGTCAATATGTGGGGCTTATATTGACAGCCCAGCTTAAGTAGACATTTGTTACGATCTCACGTGCCAAATATAAATGTACCATGCCCCAAATTTGGCCCCCGAGCCTGAGTTTGCACAGAAACACATTCCTTAAACACACAGGGTGATATACTGTAGAATGTGATGCAGGGAAAGACTGCGTGTAATTGAATGTGATATCCTTGTTGCTGGTACTCCATTTCTATACTTTCCCTCTTTTCTTTTCTTTTCACTTCAATACATTCCCTTTTTTCCTTTCCCGTTCTTATCTTTTGTGTCCTCCTGCTCCTTCTGTCTCTTACTTGGTCTCCCTCTCAGCTTCACACTAAATTGGCTGTAGGCAGTGTTCTGTAGCTTTGTAAAGCAGGGCATCCTCTCCATCACCTCTCAGCACCTGTCTTGATCCGGATTTTTTTTTGAGCAGTGGCTGCAGGCTAAAAGTCTCCGGCTGGTGCAACAGTCAGATATTGCATCCATTCCTTCCCCGGGCCAGGCTTATGGCTATGAGGAGGACGCCCTGGGAGTACTCCGCAGGCAGCAGCCTCCTCCGAGGGACACAACCCTGGGGCCAGCCTACTACAACCCATTACCGGTATCACACATACACAAACACACACACACAGAAAAACACCAGCTCTGCTAAAGTTTGAATATCCATCAATCGGAATGTGAAGTGCTCATTTGTGCGAGCATATGTGCTTTCATCAGTCTGATTGAGTGTGTGTGTCTGAGTGTACTTACTCTGCCAGTGAGGTGAGGTCCATTAGTATTAGAAAGATCTAATGCACCGCTGAACCCCCATTCACTTGGCTCAACCTATTTCCATAGCTAATGAATGCGGCTCCACTTAAAAAAAAAGCCTCAGTGCACCAGTGCTCTTCCATTTTACATGCCAACAAAGAGAGCTATTAGTAATTATTCTTCATGCTGTATTATAATATTCACTTAAAATAATGCATACGCCTGCTGCTCTGACTCCCAATTAAGTAATATTTTATCCCTTAATGACTAGAGGAAGTCAACAGTGTCCTTGAGAGTTGGCTGAGGTTGTGTCAACACACCGGGGCAGGCACAGGCGCACGCTGTGATTTAGGACTATCAGCGGTGCATCCATCCACAGCTGTTTTCCTTCCATCTCCGCTTCCATCTCTGCTGCTCTGTCTTTGATAGTTCGCCCTCTACTGCTGTCTATATCCATCCGTCTGTCTCTCCGTCTGACTGGCTTGTTCTTGTGAACTCGAACACACCACCCGCCCCTGCTCTCTGACAGAGTTCAAAAGTGTGGAGAGGCGGAATTAAGGGCTTGTCTGAGGACACAACTTCAAAGTGGCAAAACAACCTTTCAATGTTAGGAGTTTGTTTAAAAAAAAAAAAAAAAAAGAACAAAAACTTTTTTTATTGTACCGGTGGTACAGACACATTGTTCTGCTCAGTGAACAATAAAAATAATTAAATAAAACATATTCAGTATTTTTATTTTGTGTACATTTAGTGGTTGCTAAAAAAGTTAAACAGAGAAACAGAAAAAAATATATTTTATATAAGTGTTGAGAGATATGTATTTAAAAAAAAAAATCAATAAGTTGTTCTTGCAACCCTGCACGGGTTGCTGCATGTGCATTTTTAACACTGCATGCCATAAGCTGTTACACTAACATTAAAAAGGTTTGGGGAGACCTTTTGTTAAAGAAAAAAAACTGTCTGTCTATCCATCCATCCATCCATCCATCATTCATTTGTTATATGTCTTTGTTTTTGTAGAGTCATCCTCTATGGCCTCTTTTTCTTGAATAGTGGCACATGATATAAAGCCTTGCAGTTAGGTGCATGATAAAGTGGACTAACTAAGTTAGGGTCACATTAATGTAATGAAAAAAATCATTTAATGCTTTACTAATACACAACTTTTAAAAGTTTTCTGTCTAGTCCACACTCTTTGTAGTTTAAAAAAGTTAGGATTTGAGTTATGTAGTAAATTAAGACTTGGCCAAAACAGCCCTGCTAATAAAACCCAACTAAGATTCTCATTCATTTCTGGGTGGTGACACACATGGCCCCATGGAGAAAAAAAAATCACATTACTTGTTGTGTGCGCTTTCATATTTAAATAATAAATAATCTGTATCTTTGTTTTATTAGAGCAAAATTATAATGTTTATGCCCACAAGCTGAGCTTTTGTATTTTCTCTCTAAAAGATCTCCTCGACGCGGACAAATAGCCCGTGTCCTGAAACTTAATGCCAGTTGTGAGATAAAGCATCACTTGTCTCCTGGCAGTGCAGGGCAGCCTTTTCTTCTCCCTTTTAACAGCTGTAGGAGGACGTTAACGTTCTTGTTTCCAATTTCCTGTGCTCAAACTGGACTGAGAGATCACAAGTGGATGGAACCTCAGATCTTGTCCTGTAGTCACTGTTGAAGTTAAGATGAGTGGACAGGCAACATATAGATTTTCCAACCTTTGGAGATTCCCTGTCAGGTCTGCCACAAACTACTGCCCTTGTAAAGACAATTTAGTCATGAAATAAAATATGCCACATTAGCTGGAGGACTAACTTTTGTAAATTACATATCCGTCTTTTGCTGTTTATTTTCTATGGCCAAACATTTGGTAACTTTGTTGTCTTACTTTAACCTAAACCATCAAAATACAATGAAACATGTCTTCTCTTTTCTATGTTTTGGTTCATCAATCACTCAATAAGTTTGCTTTTGGGCAGTTGGTGGCGTAGGAAGCGGACTTGGGTCCTGAGGGTTCCAGGTTTGAATCCACCATCTGCCAAGTTACTACTGAGGTGCACTGAGCAAGGCTTACAGTACGGTGCAGTTGTGGAGACTGCTGCTGTCGAGACCCAGTAATGGATAAGAGGATAAAAATGAATGAATGGACAATAAGTGTCCATTCACTTCACTATTGAAGTGCAGTACATTGCAGTTTTTATCAAATCATATGTGTTCTGCCATATTGTGGTATTTTACATTACATGATAAAAAAAAGATACTTTTTAAATTACTTTCATTACACAAAAGCATTTTCTACCCTTCAAAAAATAAGTGTTACATGTAGTTAAAGTGAACTAAAAGACAGTAGCCACTAGCTAGCACAAGCTAGTGTTGTTTAGTGCAAATCCAAAGCTTGGATAAATGGTGAGGGTTGCCTCAGGAAGGGTATCAAAGATGAAAGACAACAAAATGACAACTGCACCGTATAGGTTATGGCTCGGGTTGACAACGACTGCCAACAGCCCTGTGAACCTACAGAGTAATGTTGGAAATTGGAATACTGTTCGAAGAGAGAAATTGTTGACTCGCTGTGGCAACCCCTAAAAAAGGAGATAAGTCAAAAAGATGGATAAAGAAGAACTAAAAGACGTGGCTGGTTGGTTTTTCTACCTAGAGGACAATGAACATAGCTGTTAACATGCTCTACTGTTTCTCACTCTGATTGGCTCATGCATTGTAGCATCTCCCTGCTTCTTCCCTGGTTTCTCTGCCACACATTTTCTTGCTCTGCTCTGTTATTACTGTAAGTTTGTGCTTCTGTGTTTGGTGAAAGATTTCCCTAATTTAACAGCGTATGGTGCCTACTGAACAAAACAGAGGACAGTTAACAGCCTTTATTTCTCTCTCTCTCCAGTAATGTTTCTCCACCGTTTAATTTATTTATGTAATCCGTCTGTCTTATATATACAATTCCCAACTCTACTGTCAAATAATTTTGTGAAAAAGGGTAGTAGAGTTATGGTTGGAGTAATAACAGTGTGGTGAATCTTCGTAAAGCGAAATATACTGAATATTCTACGTAACATTATAAAATTATAATTATTATTAATTTGCCTCTAGTTTCTCCCTTCTGAAGCAGAAGTGCTGTGCTGTACACTTTCTTTCTTGAAACAAGTTTTAACTAAAAGTGTTTTAGACATCTGGCTAGTTATGTCCACGCCTAGTCAAAAGGAAGCAGGAGGTGAAGGTGAGGGAGATACAAGAGGATGGAGGGTCTCCATAGTTCTCTGACACACTGGCATTTGGCTGAACTTTAGATTTCATTTGACTCTAACTTCACAAGTCCTGGTTTGGAGAGAAGGCAGATAAGTAAGAATAAGTCAATTAAATTGTCGGCCTCTTTGTCCGTCCATGCATCACCTGTTATCTCACCCTCGTTTTCTCTCGTCTTTATTTCCTCCAGTCAGAGATGAGATCAGCACAGAAATACAAAGGGGTCTACTTTGGCAACATGACAGGGAGAAGGGATGCTGAGACGCTGGATGTGGGACCAGGGCCAGGCTATTACTACCCTGAGATGTGAGTAATTTCAAAGGTTAAATGTTCACTGGAATTAGAGAACTGCAAAACAGAGACAATACTACCCTGCTGAATGTCATCATTGATCCTTCATTTTTTTGTGTTCTCTTTGGTCCTGTGTGTTTGCTTTTCGTTCTGCAGTATGTTCAAGGCTGTCATGGCCTGGCATGGTTGACCCGTTCATTTCTTTTACCTGTGTTCGCTTCCACCTTTTTCTGTCACGGTGAATGTTGAGATTTATGTCCTCCAATATTTATCCCAATAATAGTATTTGTAGTTTTCTTTCGTGTCTGCAGGTTAAAGGAGGGAAATGGCTGGTAAAGTTTGCTAACTGCAGCGACTGGCTTCTGATCGTAGATTGTAGTGAGGAAATTAGTTTTGTACTTTTAATATTCCAGTATTAATAACTTAAGTAAAATCCTGAGATAAGCCTCAAATCTGAAGCCATTTTTATAAAGGGCATTGCTGGCAGGTGATGACTAACCACCATGTTCAGAGAACATGATAATTGGAATAATGGCATGAAAATTGGGAACCATAATCTTGCCTAACGCTGCTGGTATTTTGGCCTTTGCTTTTTCATGGTTTGGTTACTTTTTTCCCATTTTTTAATTTTCCCATTTTTGCCCATGTCTTTTGATTTTCGCTCACTTGTTTTTTCTGTGCTTCTCACCCAGAACCATAGAAACCCACTATGAAAACATAAGTCTTCAAAAAGAGCAGAAAACCAAGGCTGAACTTAATATCCCTCGCTACCATGAACTGGTGACCAAGCAGGAGGAGAAGAAGGCAAGTCTATGTTTGCTCCACACTGTTAGCTACAAATCCGTTTTGTATTGCTATTGTGCTGAAAGAAAAAAGTATTGCATATGGTTAATGCCTTAAGATCAGCTTAGCAGCATAAGGCTGGCAGGAGAAGACAATGATTCAAGAGCTGGATTTCAGTTCAAGAGGTCTTGAAGTGAGGAACTAAGTCCTTATTGGTTTGGTGTTTTAAAAGAGAAACAACAAGAATGTTCTCCAGGAACTATCAGTCAGACTCTTTCAGTACAAAAGTACGTTCTACCACTTGGGAAAACTATTTAAATTGGCAGTGATGTTTAACTAGGCCACATTTGGACAGCTCAATGTCTGGAACTCATCCAGTCATTTATAAAATATGTGATTGTGTGATGATTGCTGACACATTTACATTCAAATATACATTTTATTTTTTTTTAGAAAAGGCAGAACCAACAGATGTATCTGTTATGCTTTTTTCAGTTATTTCAGTATTCAAAGTATTCAAAGTAAAAAAAATGTCGTTTTGAAAATTATGCTGACCTATAGAGGGCAGTAGAACACAAGCTTTAGCGCCACGTACACGCGCACATAAATGGAGTCAGTTAAGTGGAAAGCAGTTACTCACCTGCATATGAACTCCAATAAGGTAGAATAATGCCTTTTGATGCCTTGATTTTCTGTTTGGTCTCTAAAAAAAGCGCCAAATGTATCCAGAGTTTCAGCAGCTCTTATTATGTCTGTGCTCTGTCCTTCTATTTTGGTCAATTTAATCTTGTAATAAAAACCTTTTTTTCACTCCGTCCTTCCCCTCTATATATAAACATACTGTAAGTTTAAGCACTCTGTTATAAATATATACTACGGGTACAACTATGTGTTTCCCCTCTCTTTATTTCTCTGAACAACGGATATTAAAATTAACAATGTATTACTGATATAAATAGAGTTGCTGTCTACAATTGTGATGAAAACACTAAGAAAAATTGTGAGAATAAAATCAGTTGTTTTAATCAACTTCTGACCTAGTTAATATCACTTATTTACACTAGCAGGATTATTCCATTACTTTTACAGCCCAGGTAGCAATGTAACTATAATAGTCAATGGTGAAGAATGTAGTAAAGTAATGGTTTTCTTAAGTTGCATGACCATGCTGTTGTCCTGCTGACTATGTGGAAACAACTGTTTGTTCTGCTGTGTTCGGAACTGATAGAAAACTGTTCTTACACCAGGCTGTGTGTGAAAGAGACTGTCAGCATCCTCTGAAAGTGTTCACTCTGATGCTGGTTGTTTTGCTAGTTAAAGTAATTACTGCAGACTTCTGCCCACTGCAGCTGCAGTGCAGCACCGCTGTGCAGTTTGACACATGCAATGACTGCTGTGAGGAAGAAACGTGTTTAACATTTGTTCTGCCTCTCAAGATCCTAAAATGAGCGTTTGACATGATTTTATTGAGGAACATTCATAGGGGAAAAATGTTCCCCTCTAGATCTACTTCCCTTTCCTCCGTCTAATTTATTTTACCTAACATGCTCACCTAGAAGGCAACCTGTATTTATATTCAACAAAAGCAACACCTTATTGACGTTTTAAAAATGTATTACTTTTGTCTCTTTCTTTGCCCTCAACCAGGGAGTGCCAGGACCAGGCCAGTACAACATCAGAGGCCAATTTGAGGTTCCTCTGAAGTCCAGCGGTGTTGGCCCCTTCTTCTCTCAGGCTGAGGTGAGAAAACAAACCTGCTTTGTGTGAGTTGCAACCACATACACGTCCTATGGCAGCGTGTCATTGCAATCCACTTTTTATGGGACCCATAACAAACAAAACCAATATTTTTTTGTGGTAACATAAAAAAAGACAATATAGAGTCACTCAAAAGTTGTATATATTTTTTAATATTTTGCTATTATGCGTCTTTAATTATATGCGATAATGCAAGAGTTCTAGTTATGTTCTGTGCATGATGGCTCTTGCACATGTTTATGCAGGATAGGCAGGGGTCTCAAACTCAAATAAGTTGAGGGCCACCACCCACACCATCATTTCACCAACGCTGTCAGAAAAAAAAAAATCAGTTTCCCATAGATTCTGAGTAATACAACACTGAACCAGAAGGAGGCAGTGGGTCAAGGTTTTGAGAACTATAGGAATTACCATAAAATGAGGAGAACAAATCTATAAAATATTAATATAAATAAACTTGCACATCAAGGTGGGGCCACAAAATATCATTCCACGGGCCTCAAATGGCCCACGGGCCGTGACTTTGATACCCCTGCTGTAGGGTGAACCCTTTATGTTATGTTAAATTTCCTGTCCATTGCTTGTGGGCATAAGAAGATTTTGATTCGAGAGCGGCAACACAGTTCTACACTTGATTGTGCCAGACCAGGGGTCGGCAACCCGCGGCTCCAGAGCCACATACGGCCCTTTCGTCCTTATGCTGTGGCTCCGTGTGGCTTTGGAAAATAATTCCATTTATAAAATGTATGTATTTGATGAAAGTGTATTATTGTGCACAGTGGTTTAGAAGAAGTTCCATTCACCGGCAGTTTTGAGGCGAGGATGTGAAAAGGTCCGGGGGGAGGGCGAAGTGATTTCACGATCACTTCACGAGATTTCACGAGACTGCCGTACTGAGTACTCCCCCCTTCCCACTGTCATAGCAAAGCAGGGAAGAGCGGGCAGGGGGTTCAGTTATATTACCTTGAATTTTTTTTTCAGCATCTAGCAAATGTCTGAGTGTCTGTAATGTGTCTGAACGGCATGACTCAGCACTATGGACAGACTGGTTGATCGTCATACCCATAATCACGTTGACTATACATTTTTATTTATATTCATAAAAATATTTATTGAGTTAAACATTCGTGTCTAACAGCAGGTTTAGAAATGGGTTTGTTCTTCATTTTAGAGACCAAAATATATTTGCGGCTCCCAGTGTTTTCTTTTACGTGGAAACTGGTGCCAAACGGCTCACTGGGTGTTAAAGGTTGATGACAACAGTCCAGCAACATGGCTGCCTAACGCCACTAACATTGAAATGAGGGGTGTAATAAAAATTCCATTATCGTCAATATCGTCAGGGAAAATCTTGGTTGATCGTGTTATTTAATGAATATCCCAATTTGTACAACTGTCCTTTTAGGGTTGTTCTACACTTTATGTATGCTACTACTTGTATACATAAGAACACATTATCCAAACAAAGTGCTTTTTAAAAAAAATTTTCAGAAATGTAAAAGGGGTAATGTTTAAAAATTAAAATGCAACAGACACACTATTGTGTTTAATAAAAACAAAAGTTATGTAACAAGGGAACTTGCCCTTGTTTAAGATCTCCAGGAAACGATTCCCTGAAAAACCATGAGAATAAAAGCCTTGTCCAAAACTTGTCTTCTTAGGTTGTGTTTTACATTTTGTCCCGAACAACTCGGGCTGTGACGGATCACCTAATTATCTTCTACTGCCTAATCCTTCTGCAGGGTTATTTGGAGGGTAGAGCCAATCACAGTCTCAGTCTTTTTTAGGGTGGGTTCCAACCTGGGCACTCTACTGGTTATTTAGAATGAGAAATACATCTAAGCATAAATATCCAATCTTCATGCTTTTGTAGTTTTTGTGCTGTGCGTCTTGTGTAAAGGCATAAACAATGTAGTTATTTTAGGATGCACTACAGCGACTGATTTCAGGGTCTGTGAGTGAAAACATTTCCACCATCTGAGGCATTTAAAATGTATCAGAACAGTCTTCTGTTACTGTGTATACTCCCTTAAACTTTAGTTTACTGCCGTGATCTGTCCTTGCACAGCTTTGCAAAAAAAAAAACCAAACAAACAAAACAAAGAAACCAAAACAGAACAAGAACCCGCCCCTCACACCATTCCTCCAAAATTAAAAAAATGTCTTTAACAGTCAACTGCTGCGGCAGTCTATCAAATCTAGCTCAAACGCTTCACATAATGCAGCACAGACGGGCAAATTAATCATGGCATATTAAAAAGATTTTCAGACATAATCTTCAATTTACAGTTTCTCCAAGGATGCTAATATAGAATATAGTAATGGATTTTATTATGGGAATGTGTGAGATTAGGTTATAGATGAAAGCGCTAAGCCGGGCTTTGCTCGTTTAATTGATGTGCGGGAGTGGAGCAGTTCTTCAGATGAGGGTGAAGATGAGTTTATTATAGACAAAAAGGAGGAAGGATATGTATTCATGTGTGTCTGAGGAATGACTGAAGTCCTCTGTGGCAATGCTTTGCAGCTTGACTGCTGTGAAACACTCCGACTGATGTTTTAATCATCACTCCAGCACATACACAGACTGATAGCCCCACTCCTGTGCAAATCAAGAAACATTTACACACAACGACCTTTTTTTTTCCCCTCCAAAAAAAAGTTTGTTAAATCACACACCTGTGCAGTGTAACACAGACGCACTGTCGAAAACTGACTTCATATCAACAAAAAACACTATTTTTTTTTCATCTCATGAGCAAGGGAGCTTTAAAATTACAGTCAAAACATTGGAAAATAACTATATTTCTTTCACGTTTTCCTGGTGAGAACAATGAGCGTGTATGTGCATGTACCCCAGGCGCGTGTCAGTCACAGCTTGCCCTGACCCAATTTTGTTGGCCACATGCTGAGTTGGTGCACCGACCCTGCGCTGCCACGTGTCACAAGTCATCTCTGATGCAGAACTAAGAGCGTCAGTTGTCTTAGATCTACATTTCCCCGTGGTTTCCTTTCTGACAATGTTACCCTGTGGAGAGGAAACACTGGAAGGAAAAGAGTAAAGGAAGGACGATGGGAGAAACTGCTGGAATCTCCTCATTCTCTCCTGTTCTCCTTCCTTTGATTGTCCGGTCTCTGAAGTAACAAAGTACTAATCTGACATTTAGTTTCACCATGGAGCATTATACACTTGTGTATTGCTCTTAAAACAATAAAGGCCACTTACAGAAATAAAGCTGTGGACCACCAGAACTGTCAGAGATTTCACTGAGATTCCCTGCTACATATTCTATTTAAACTTATCATAGGGGCAGACCTGTTTGAAAAATCATCACCGATTTGAAAAAATAATTTCAGCATACAAAGTGTACTTTTAAAGGCTCATTTGTTAAAGTAACACAAAGATTTATCAAAAAGCAGAAAATAATTACAAGATTTTACAAATTAAACAAACATTTAAATTTTCTGATTACATTGTAAATCAAGGCCTTTTCTTAAGTTAATGTCTCTGTCATTGGTGTAAAACTCCAGGGTTCACTTCCTGGGCAGGATCGAATGCCATTTAGGGTGGTTGGGAGGGGCTGGTATGGTGCTGTGTGTGATTTGGGTGGTGGTTGCGGGGACTGCTGCCCACCATCCATGAAAATGTATTCATGGATGGACAAATTAAACAAATCAATTTTTAAAGCTCAGACAATCCATAGGTTTATTTACAGCTGATTTAAATAGCAACGCTGTATCATCTCCAAGTTGCATTAATGTCCCTTACTGGCCTTTGCTTCTTGGAAATATTTCCACAAAGAAATATCATAATTGCTTTTTTATATGATAAAAAAAGATACAAAAATATAAAAAAGTGTCACCTTTGTGTTTTCGACCCACAGGGTTCTCCAATCAAATGCTGCCATTTTAACTTCTGCAGGTGTATCGATCAAAGACGGCAAAAATGTGCATTTTGTCATGATTTTATTTTGTTTTAATTATCTTTTAGTTACCAACTAATTGTTACATACTAATGTTTGAAACAACCCTGTTGTTTAAAAAAATCCTCACAGTAACACTCAATAGCTGCGATGTTTATTTTGATGCCAGCAGAGCAGTAGGCACTTAACACTGTTTCTGCTGCTGCATCAGTCTGTGGCCTCATTAATCCACTTAAACAGATGGTAAGTCATTGTGTCATTGAGGTGCCAACAGAGGCACCTTGTACTGGTCTATTCTTACTAAGTACTAATTGTACTTCATTGAAAGAGGTACTGTATGTTTGTGACACTAAGACGTTACAACAAAAAGTAACTATGCGAAACCAGACTGTATGTCTCAGCCATTGATCCATATTCAAACATTATATCCTATTTTTCCAGCTCTTCCCGTTTCTCCTCATCTGAAATATTCCCCTTCCCATGCTTTTCCTGTCCCTGCTCATATTCTCCTTCAGCCACACTCCTTTACTTTCTCCTCATTTCCTTTCTCCACACTTTTGACAGATAAGCCAACTTTTCCTGCTCCAGGCTCTTGATTTTGCTGTGCTCTCATAATTGTCTAGCTAACCCTCGGCTTCTGGAAGTGAGGTTGTTCTGAGCAGTACAGTGAGGAATCAGCTGCATATTCAAAGTAAATCGCATATCTGGTGGTTCTTCTTTATCTTTGGTTAAATATACAGTTCGCCATGTCACATTTTCAGAAAAGGTCCTTTTTTTTAAGTTTTCTGTTCTACTGTTCTACTTGTTATTCCTTATTTTCCTTTCTCAGGATTTAAAATTGTAATAGCACCAACTAGCGGTAGGCAACCTGTGGCTTTTTCATCCCTCTGCTGTGGCTCATAGTTTTAACATATTTAATACTGACATTCTCATAAACCCACAGCTCATGTGTTAATTGACAGCAGCCAATCAACGATGATAAATCATGATAAATCATACAGCCAAAATCTGTGTCAACAGACAGAGCTCTTTCAGAGCAAGAGGCTCCAATGTCTCCTCCTCTGAAAGCGCTCCGTCTGATTCTGAGAGCAGGTTCTGATAGAGTTCCAAGGCTTGATCAAGAGTCCTATAACTTCTGAAATTATGCTGCAAAATTGTTGCTGATTCTCGCAAATCATTTCCTTTGTACTTCTCTTGATGTTTAAGCTCACAAAAATTATCTTAGAGCTCTGGGAAACTGAAATTAGATGCATGAGTATAAGTTATTGAACATATTCTAATTTCAAAATGTTTTTTCAGATGTATCTATTTTATATTCTCTGTAGCACTTCGTTATTTGTTTATGTCTTAATTATTTTTTTACATAGAGTTATCATAAAATTAAATGTCAAAGTGTGTAATTTTCTGTGTGAGGTGGTCCAAATAGCTTCTTCACTGGTTAACGTTGCTGATCTTCAACATCATTAATTTATTATTGTACATTCACTGCACAATTCATCTTTGTTCATTTACCTTGGTTTCAATGTGTACTTTTTCAATTAAAATCATATTTATAGGACTTGTCAAAATGTTATTTTCTATATATTATAATATTATTATACACAGTGGCCTAGTAATTAAGAAAGCAGGCTTGTGTGTGAATGGCTTCAGGTTCTAATCTACCAGCTGCCAGATTGCCACTCAGGTGTTCTGATCATGGCACTGTCCCGACCCACAGAACTTCCAGTGGGTTCACCACCCACAGGAAGGCTCATAGTAGGGAGCAATGTGATTTTGGTGGCAGTCGTGCTGCTACTACGCCCTGGTGAGAAATAATCAGATGAAAATGATATTAATAAGCACTTAAACTTTGTGAAGCTTTTTTTTAGTTAATAAAATGATTGAAACATGTGCAAATAAATAAAGCATTACTCTAATACATAGTCAAAAACCCATGTTGTAATTTCAACACACTGCACAAAAAGTCGAATACCTCAAGCTTACAAAAGCCATCTCAACACCCAGCATGCCTTTGTGCTGAGGTCATCTTCAGGTGAGATGTCTTGCTTGAGTCAGACGAGCCTCACTGAGTTCAGGGCAATAAATAAGTTTTAGGCTGACAAGATGACTGACAGAGTTGTCACATGGATTGTGACTGTAAATTGATTAATATTTTTCAACGGCTTCACTGAAAGTTTAAGAAGGCAACTCTACAAACTGAGCTGAATTGAACTAAACTACATTTTTGAGTTATTCTTTTGCATGTTTTTAATGCTGCTATAGTTTCATATGAATGAATCAATTGGATTAGTTATAATAATAATAAATAACTCAATAACTAAATAATAGAGGTGTGAAACACATACGTTTACCACATGTTGTTGGTGTTTGCATTAGAAATATATATAGTATATATAATATATAATATTATAATGATATATATATAATAATATATATAATATTTATGGAGCAGTAAGCACACCAAAATTTCCTCTGACTTTAACAATTTTCTCATTCTGTTGATTTGGAAACTATCTTTACATGTAGTTGCAGCATATGACAATTATAACAAGTCCAGGTAAATAATATCTTTGGGAAACATTTTGATTCTAAAATACTGGTTTCCCTTTAAGGGTTTCTGCTCAAAGTCTAAAACTGCACTTGACAGTCTCTTTAACTTTGTCTGAGAGAAGAAAAATCCATTTAAACATCTGACGTTTTGATAGATCAATACTGACCAATTAAAAAACACATTAATGGGATTCAAATATAGCATTTTTAGGCCTTATCACCTTAACCTTGTCAAATGTGACAAGATAATGTCACATTTAAGGACAGGATTTTTTCCAAGATTAAGTTGTGTTTACACGTCTTTGACCATATCCTTTTTTGTGTGTGTGTGTGTGTGTTGACAACTGTCACAGACAAGATGACCTGTGGTGTCTACATGTAAGACACAAGAAATTACCTCTGTTTATAAACCAAAGACACATTTGTAGTAATATTAAGTGGTTTTTAGATTGATTCATGTCTCTCCTTTCAGTTTCATGAAAAACACTAATACATTTCTGTCACAGTTTTACTAACTTTTCAACCTGTCCTTCCCTACACCCATTCTCTCTTTGACTTCTCCTGTTTGTTTCCTTTTTATCTCCTGATTTAGAGGTTCAGCTCACCCAAAGAAGTGTCTCCCCCTGTTGGTGTGTATAATGACCCCCGCTGCGCCTTGGAGCAGCTGAAGCGAACAACAGGAGTGAAGAAAAGTCCGTTTGGCATCGCTTCTGTGCGATTCACTCCTGATAGGAATAAAGGCTACACACCAGGTGAGAACATGTGGTGCACCTCTGGGTGTCTGGCTATTTCTTTCTGGTTAGTTAAGCTCCAGGGAAACTTTACTACATGAAAGAAAGAAAGGAAAAAACCTAAAGTGGTTCAGGCATTAATTGTGCTCCTCTGTTTCTCTGACCAGGTCCAGGCTCCTATAATGTGTTTGAACAAGGTTTGGCTCAGGAAAGTTTTAAGAAGGCATTTTTAGAGCGAAGCAGGAAGGGAGGCTTTGGCTCCACTGCACAGCGCAACTGCATCTTTGACAACAAGGAATCAATAAAGGCCCCCAGTCCAGGACAGTATGAGGTAGGACAATCGATTATTATAGTATTTATATATTTATTTGTTTCCTTCTCTCTGTCCTTCTTCCAACCCACCACCATTGTCTTTCTATAAGAAGTATTTAAAATTCAGGTGCTGTTTGAATCGAACTGCTCGCACATTCTCATCAACACGTTTTTGGGTTTGTTTGTGTTCAGACAACGAAGAAGACGGAGGAACTGTACAAAATGCAGAACACGGCCTCGTTCAAATCAGCCACAGAACGTCTGCCGTTATCACTGCAGGCTAAAGTAAGTAGTTTTCACCTCCAACACAGACAAAATCTTCAAACTTTCTTTTGAGTTACAGTAATTATGTGAACACAAAAACACTGAGTGGAATTTCTTGTCAGAAAAGGCAAGAGAAGAGAATTACTACAGGAAGTTCTGACCCATTATGGCATTCAATTTTATCTGTGTTTGGATAAGATCAAAAAACCCTTCCTTTGAAATACAGTATGGTTTAACTGTTGATGAATGCCATATGGAAAATAAATGATCTTTACTATCATGGGCAGATGGCCTAAGTAAAGGAAGCCGACTAAGGTCTGCAAGGCTTCAGGTTCGAATCCAGCAGCTGCCAGGTTGCCACTGAGGTGCTCTGAGCATAGCATTGTCCCAGCCCGCGTAACATAAGGCTCATAAAATTCCAAAATTCCATCAACTTGAGAGCCATTTGTGCCTGGTTTCATTTGCTCATCTATGGTGTGGTGACAGTCTTGATGAAATTGTATCTTAAAAAGGAAAAGTCGTTGTCATTTAAAGGCAAGCAAGGTTTTAACAACTTTTATATACATTTTCTTTTTAATTCTCTTTTAATGCATTTTTCACTTGGTTTTAAAAAAATACATTAGAATTCTTCACTGACAGTGTTTTATGATTTAAACGTATGCAGCTTAGTCATAGTCATCAATGGAGAATTAACACTGAGAATGTAGAATAATTGCATGAAAAAAAAGAAAACTGAAATGTATAACTCCACACGCCCCGCACGTAAGAAACATCACATGCTGTTTGCAAGATTTCCTTATTTCCTAATTGCTCCACCTACTATATAGTCGGAGGCACAGTTAAATACAGTGTAATAAGTAAAATAAGCCATTTATCTCCACTGCTGCACATTCCACCTCACGCCCCCGAAGGGCCAGAAACAGCAACCCTGGGACTGAATCTGACTGAAAATAATTGTTTTTGTTTGAATTCACTGTGCGACACAGGACACAGTTTACTTGCATAACAATAATTTGTCTGTGGAGAAAATACAGGAGCAGCTGGATGTGAGCGTTAGCAGAATTCTTGCAACTCACAATGTTCCAGGACAAAATTATGTAAATTTCTTGCCACTGCATTTTAAATATTCAAGATACTTAATTTGTATTTTCAAGTACCCTTCTGGGTGCCATCTGGTGTTTACTCTGATTAAGTCCAAAGGTCTCCCAAAAAATGAACAAACTATGCTGCCTTTCTACAAAGACGGAATATTAAGGCAGATTGAGCTCCTCAAAAGACAAAGGGCAGAAAACTTTGCATGAATATGAAATATTAACCTCTGAGGTGGTGTTATGATTGGGTGAGGTGACTGATGTTGTAAATTACAAGTATTTATAATACATTGTTTGCTGCCGCTTTACCAAGAGTTCTTTGTTGCAATTCGCTATAAAACATCAACCGTAATATTGACTTCAAAGTTTTCATCTGGCAACACCTGTTTTCATTAAGACCTTTTGTTCACTCAAAATAGAACATCTGAGAAACTTGGGTTCAGTCTCTAACGGCTTTGGAATGGCGCATGATCAGCTAAAAATGCTCCCTTGACCCCCCTGTGGTAAATAAGAACTATTACTGTACATCTGTGGTCCCCAACCTCTGGGCCAGGGACCGGTACCGTGGATGAATTGGCCGAGCTGCATAGCAATAATGTTTTCCTATTGGTCCCATCTGGCTGTTACTTCCACTTGATCCATACCCATATCAACAAAAGAACTGACCAATAGAATGGCTAGGATTCCATCATCAATAATGCAACTATATTTGATTAGGAAATATTTTCTCAGTGAAGACAACAACAATAAACTAAAGATGACGCAGATACAAGATTTTAACTTTTTATACCGGTCTGGTAGCAGAAAGTTATAGGCTGTGTGCACTTGAGAAATCCTTGTTGTGCCCATGCACAGTTAATTCGGGTAGGAAGATTTTATAGGTAGGAGGTCTGCCACACCTTAACGACTGGTCTGTGAAAAAAGCATGAGACAATTTAATGGTCCTTAGTGCAAAAAAGGTTGGGGAACCTTGTGTCACATGACATTTCTATATGCACAATATTACTTTTATATACACAGAACACTCTGAAAACCGTGGAGGTCTGTTTGTCCATTCTGAATAATGGCAAGTTGCAATGTAAATAATTGTAATTCATGTTTTACTTTTCATCTACTGGATTGACTGCACTGCAGGTATAGTGTATAACATGCACTTTCAAAAAGTTTGTTTCTGTGAAACACAGCTTCAGAAGAATTTCAAAAGAACCTCAACATGACAATTTGTGGAGAACTTATATTTTGCTGACATATCCTCCACCAAAATAGATTTATGCTGAGTATATTTCCCTTTCTTGATCCTCCCAAAAAAGGTTTTCCTAGGCTGAGTATATTTGTGCACCTAGGGCTATACGTCTACAATCATCTTCTTGGCTGCAGTTGTGCAAAGTGTTTTCAGGGTTATGGCTGCCGAGTGTATTCTGAGTTAGATCAGCACAGTTGTGCGTGAGGACAAGAAGTAAATCGAAACCAAAAAAAAAAAAGAAAAAAAAAGGGACGAGCTTTCATTGTCAGCATAACAAAGCTAAAGTTGCGGTCCGAGGTCAGCATCATCTGACAGAAGGACAAGGATTTCACGGCCTGTTTCCTTCCTGCTGTTTCAGAATATTCAGCTTTACAAGGCACGTGATTGTCATCTTCTGTTGTCAGTTACAGTCTGTGTTCCTGCAGCCATATTTCATACAGCACTTTGGATGAATGCAGACACAGAGAGGTATTTATACTTTACATCATTGCTTCTGTAAAATTGTCAATCACATTTTATTGCACGCCACAAAAGTACGTAAGTAAGTGTGATGGGACTCATTAAGAGACTGAGAATAATCCATTAAGGATTCTGGTGCTGATAGCCTCAGTTATAGTTCCCCACCTCATATATCTGTCTGCACTCTTTGCCATTTTTCATGACAAATGTGCCGTGTAGTTTTCTGTCAAGCTGCAGTATATTGTACTGATGAATGAGCCGGCTCACTCAGAATCCTCCGAGTGCTGAACCCTAACCCACACCTAAGAGAACCGCGCTGGCTTAGTCGGTCAGGCACCCTGTCTGGACGTCACATACGTATGCAGTTCAAAAAGATCAGTGATGGATTTTCATTTCATGGCAAACACAGGGCTATGAAATATTTACCAACTCCGTCCAGTTCCCAACAGCGGTGGTTCCAGCTTGCGGGTGTGTTCTTTCAAACCTAATTGGCAGATTTTGCAGGTAGGGAGCCCTCAAGGTCGGAGCCCAAAAAAGTGGCTCGTGGCACCACATGCCACAGCGGTAATACATGGCTGTCTCCGGCCCTGCTCCGCACGTTGCTGCTCAACAGTAGGTTATCTAACACGGTCTGCAGGGTTCCAAACATCATAGGAAAAACAAGAGAAAGTGTGTAAGAAGGCACAAATAATCCTTTCTGTTTTGTATGTGAGTTTTATGTGGTGCTTTGAAACAATAGTACCTCCATATTTCCCACTGTGTCTCGCCCGCTCATACTGTAAGACCTCCGAGTGTTCTGAGGAGAAGATCTGAGTTCACTTGCGATGGCTCCATACACAGCCTTCTTTATGGCCAGTTAATGAAAAATCACCCGGCGGCGTCTTAGCTGAAACAGTTAACCACATGCTGCGCTGCAGCCTATGCTGCATCCTTGGTAACGGTCACCCACTGGGATAGATATTAAAGAGTCTAATCAGGAAACAATCACGATTATGTGAAGGGAGTGAAAGAGGAATAAAGGCAGCAAGTACGCTTTTATGATCTGTTTTATGTTCAGGAGTTTATGTCTTCGGTCTTGAGCAGAAGAGGTTGACATAATGTTGGAGAATGTGCGCACACTTCATTTGGTTTGGTAATCCAATATGTAAAAGACTCTAAAATATTTATAACTTTCCTTTTTACTTTCTCCTCCATTTGCTGCTAATTTACCCAGTTTACGCAGCATTTTTGTTTTCTGAGACATCTGATACAATAGCGTTTTCAGTATAACTTCTTCACGTTTTATAAATGCCATAAAAGTTAAAGACTTTATGTGCTAGGACACTCTAACCACTATTTATCAGACAGAGGTTGGATCTGCTGGAGATTCCTTTTTGTCAAATAGGATTTTTTTTTTCTTCTCCCAGCTGTAGAAAGTTCTTGCTCAGTGTGTGATTAAATTTGGTTTATTTGTAAAACATATCCTGCTTCCTGTTATACTCTTATTATAAACATTATATAGCGACAGATTACACTGATCTTTTGATAACCAGTCTTCTTTCTTCTTTTTCTTTCGGCTTATCCCGTTTTTCAGGGGTTGCCACAGGGAGTCAACAATTTCCATCTCACCCTGTCCTCCGCATCCTCAACTCCAACTCCAACCACCTCCATGTCCTCCCTCACTGCATCCATTGATCTCCTCTTTGGCCTTCCTCTTCGTCTCTTACCTGGTAGCTCCATATCTAGCATTCTTCTCCCAATATAATCACTGTCCCTGCTCTGAACATGTCCAAACCATGTTTATCTGGCTTCTCTAGCGTTTTCTCCAAACCTTCCTGTCTGTGTTGTCCTCCTGATTACCTGATTCCTGATCCTGTCCATCCTTGTCTCCCCCAAAGAGAATCTCAGCATCCTTAACTCCTCCACCTCCAGCTCTGTCTCCTGTTTTCTGCCTATTCCTAGTGTCTCTAATCCATACATCATAGCTGGTCTCACAACGGTCCTGTAAACGTTTCCCTTCACCTTAGCTGACACTCATAATCAGCATCATGACAAAAACAAACAGAAATATCTTCTCGTATAAATGTAAAAACATTGGTGCAATGACAAATTGATGGAAGGTGAAATTACTGAAATCTCAAACCTGGTTCAATCTAAGCAATGAGTCAAAATGTGTTAAAGATTAAATGAGTCTGATAAATAAAACATATTTTATTAATCAACTTATCAAGATCAACTCTAATGACCCCCATTCTCACTATTGCACAATCAACATTTGGTGCAGTGCCTATCATTACACCTTCTTCTCGAAACAAAGACACTTAACTGATGTTTTCCCTCTGGATCTACACCCTCCTCCCTCCCAGACACGTACTTTGATAATGACCTCTGTGTTACTGTGGTTATAACATTCCCTTAGGCAGCAATGGCAGAGAACAAGTGAGGGATTTAATTTAGACCAATGTTTTGCCCCGAGGCAGTGGGATTTCTCTCTCTTTTATGGATCAGTCAAATGACTGGGCGTTTTGTCTTTCTGTCACTTTTTACTAATGTCTCTCTGACTTTTGTTATCACCGTCGGTTTCGTTCTGCTGCCACTGACATTAGGATTAATAGAGAGTTGGATGGATGGTTTGTTAACAGTAACCATCCTGATAAATGTTCCTGCTCTGAGTGAATGCGACAAGACAAGACCTCAAAGTCATGGACGTGGGCTTTAATAATGAAGCCGAAGCAAAGGCGTTTGACTCTTTAGCAAGTCAGATGTCGTGGACAGAATGATTTTAACAGTTGTTATGATTTAAACTTAAACTGCTTCTTATTAAACACATTTATTTTTCTCTGTGTAATGCAACATACGTAAGACAACCATTACTGAGGAAATTATGTCATTTTAGCTCCTCTGATGCTGCATTACTCAGAAATCACAATAGCTAGGAATATTAATGCAAGCTGAACAAAGCTTATCAGATATAATAGACATCATTTCAGCTAAAGGTTTTGAAGTCTTTAAACAACCATTAAACTGAGAGCTCCTTCAGTGGCTCTGAATATGAAAAACCACTGACGACCTGAAAAATGTAATAATGATCTGTAGGTCAAACATTTCTTACAGTTGTCAATACAATTTGTTCTGTTTCTAGCAGACACCTTAGGGCAGTGGTCCCGAACCTTTTCACGGCCCGGTGTAGCAGATATAAACAAAATAAAATGATAAGATCGGCATTAAAAACTGTTGTATTTTCTCTATAATAATAAAATTGACAGCAAATCCACTGTGTAATCGTGCAACTTTATACGTGATGTCCCTGTGATGTCCAACCAACAATAAAACATGACATGAGCAACATCCTTTCTGCCCCAACACAATGAAACACACTCTGGTCGCTGCGGTAACGTTTAAACATACCTTCAAAATAAGAGACAACACAAAAACAAAGTGTATGAAAATACTCGCGACTCACCCATCTTGGGGTCATGAGAGACAATGACATCTGAGGTGTGCTACTTAGGTCCAGTTTGTTCTGTAATTTTCACTGCAGAAAACCCTGCTTCACACAGATCCGATGTTGGAAATGGCAACAGGGTTTTCAGTGCTGTTGTGGCGATCTCAGCCATGACTTTAATTCAGAAAAACGGCAGAGTTGATGTGTCAAACAGACATTTGAGGCCCCCGTCATTTGTGATCTCCAGCAGTTGATCTTTTCTAAATTTAGCGGGATGTATCGCGTGACTTATGGTGTTGAGGACTTGACATGCGTCAAGTGAGATGGATGTGACAGAGAATCCGTCCACTTTTTAAAATAAAACACCATTAGGACTCGGAGAATGAATCAAACAAATTATATGTATTATTTTTTCTTTCTGTGCGGCCCGGTCCCAAATGACCCACGGCCCGGCACAGGGCTGTGGCCCGGAGGTTGGGGACCACTGCCTTATGTAGTCTACAGGAGCTACCTGTAGCTATACCTGTAGACTACCTAAGGTGCTGGACAACAATATGCTACATTCCATTTATGTATTTATTAGAAATGTATTTATACGTTTTCATCAGGAGGAGATAACAGTCACTGAATAACCTCGGTTGAAAATGTAATTGCAAAGCAAGTTATATAGTTTTCTGTTCATATGCTAACACTCTGATAGATCTGCTCCATTTACATTCATTTGGAGCTGATGTAAACAAACAATAACACCAGCCAGCGAAACAAATTTCTCTTTATCTGTACTGATATCTGGCCTTACTGACAATCACAGTCCTGCCTCCTGGGTGTTAGGACTGGCAGTAATCGGTCAATGGATATTAAAACATTCTTTTTATTACATGTTCCACCGGCTGTGGGTGGAAGGATTCATAATAATGCAAAAGTGAGAATGCAATAATGAAAACAAATAAAGGGAGAAATGTCTGCATTTCTCCAGGCTTCATACAACTGTCTCCCTTGCTGTTGTTTGTGGTAGTGATCTCACTTCAAAATGCTATTTATTACTGTGGGGCATGTATACTGTACATGTGTAGAACATGGGTAAAGCAAAAGTGTTCAGATTATATTTAATTTACTTTTATATGAGGATTGTGGTCGATGCTTTGCAAGTTCAGAGTCAAACCCTGTCCGCAGAGAAATAATATTTCCTCTTTGCCCCATCTGGCTATTACTTCCACTTGATCCATACCCATATCAACAAAAGAACTGACCAATAGAATGGCTAGGATTCCATCATCAATGATGCAACTATATTTGATGAGGAAATATTTTCTCAGTGAAGACAACAACAATAAACTCAAAATGATGCAGAGTCATTGATACAAGATTCTACCTTTTTATACTGGTCTGGTAGCAGAAAGTTATAGCCTGGGTGCACCTGAGAAACCCTCGTTTTACCCATGCACAGTTTTAACACCAAAATTTAATTTTATCAAGGGGTATTTATCTGCCACAGCTTAAAGACCGGTCTGTGAAAATAGTATGAGACATTTAACCGGTCCGTGGTGCAAAAATATGTTGGGGAACATTGCTTTGGACAATGAAAGCTACTTCAAGGACATTTTGTAATACTGAGACCTACATGAATAATAAAAAGAAAATGCATGCTTCTCAGTGACGTTCTGGGACAAAGGGGACCATTTGTAACTTATTTGTTGATTAGTTCCAGTCAGGGTAGGGTATGTTTTAATGAGAAATATCTGATACCCTATGGACAACTGTGGGAGTCCAGAGGGAGTACAGGAGCCCACATCCTCAGTCATCCTCTAAAATCCTTTATTGGATAAAACCCTGATCTTAACAACCCATGTTATACTTGTAGTCTGACATGCCTTTTGACACTGTTGAGTTGTCAGCAAGAAGTGAAAAACTCAGGATTCCTTCCAGATCAAGATGCACAAAGTCGTGTTGAACGAGACAAAGTGAGAGTGTAGAGATTCAACTCTAAGAAGGAGGCAGTTGGAGGTAGTGAAGGACACAGAGAGAGGGAGCCTCTGTGTATAAAGTGTAATTATCTTTCCTATTAGCTCTGGTGGAGATAATTAGACTGTTTTCCAAACATGCATTTATCAAACTGGAGAGAAACAACCTCCACTGTGATCACCTTCAGAAAATGAAATGACAAAAATACAAGGGGTTAACGGCAGGATGACAGAATGATGGAGATGAAGAAAGAGTACACAGCTGCAGACAAGGGTGAATATGATGTAGACTGAGAGTGGATGGCAGAGAGAAGTGAAATGGTGCGAGGCTTGAGAGACAAATTCAACGCTGAATGAATAAGTGCCACATGAGTCAGACAGATTGCGATGGTTCAGTTGAAGCTAATGCAACTTGTAAGAGATTTTTGAAATATCCAGGAATGATGAAGGCAAATAAGTCGAGGCCTCAGGTTTGTCACATATTGACTTTTTGTCTTGGTGTTTCATTGCATTTTTCATGATGTATCCATAGACAGCTAATGGCATGTCACGGTGCAGCCTCTATTTATGGGAGACAAGGGAGTCGGGGTGATGAAAGAAAGGAACAAAAACAGGAAAATGGAGTTATAGATTTGATATGGATTTTACTGTCAGCTGTCAGGGTAATGATGATGATGCGAGTCCCTGGGAGAATTGGAGTACCATGCACTCACACACCCACGCATACGCAAGTGAGGAGTGAGTTTCCTGCTTTGCATGCACTCATCAAATAAATGCAAACTTGTTTAGTTGAAAGCCACCCAGAATGCACAGACACGTTGGAGAAAGACATCCATGTGTCCTGTGCTTGGTTAAAAAAATGTGTCATCCTTGGGATAGAATAAAGAATTTTCACATTGGGGCCAGCCTGCAGTACAGATTTTTTCTCCTACTGTAATTATGTGGTTGAGATCGAACCCATATTTTGTGAAACCAAACTTGAGTAATATTTAGTATTTGTTTTCCCCACTATCTGATATATTTTTAATTTCTAATGCTGATGGTTTATTGGAAGGGGCAATGGTGGCCTAGTGGTTAGGGGACCGGACTCGGTCCAGAGGGTTCCAGGTTCGAATCCACCAGGTGGAGCACTGAGGTGCCACCATCTCCGCTCAATCCTCCTGGCCACTCAAAGCTGTGCACATTGGTGATGAGTTCAATGGTTTGACGAGGAGTTTGCTTTCCTAGTAACTAGTTTCCTAGTTGTGATTAAATACACACACATTACATGTACATACAGTATTTATGTGACTAGGATGATTTTCACCCTCAATTCACATGGTAATATTCCCATCATGCATTACACTACAGTGTCCTTATGAATTTATAACTTTGATGGAGTGAAAGAAGGGGCAGTAGGTCTGGTGCAGTGCAGGGCTGAGGACAGAGAAGTGCTGCTGTCATATCCATTGGTTGCATTGACACATCTTTCTGACAAGAGCTTTTTGCTCCTTCTTTCTGTCCCTCTGTTTCTCTCTCACCTCGCCCACTCTCTAATTTGCTTGAGGCTATTAAAAACGAAAAGAGAAGAAAAAAAAAAAAACAAAATGTCAAAATGCAATGGTATTGATTTTGTGCTCATGAATCAGTCTGAATTTTCAAAGTGGCCGTGTTCCGGCTTCTGTTTTAACCATCTGCCTGTCTTAACTGTCACTCTGTTACCTCACGATATTTATAACAGCAGTGACTTACAAAGTGTGACTTTTAATCTCTTTTAACAGACACTTTGCAATTTTTTTTTATCTACATCCAGTTATTTTCATCAATGTTATTTTTTTTAAATGTTACAATATCTGCATTCGATTTTTTGGCTTCAAAGTCTTATCTGTTTTTGCTTCTTGTCTTTACGCCACATTTTTTTCCCTTGCATGTGAAGTATGCAGTTTCTGAATTTCACATGCATACTTAGCTCAGTTGTGTTGTTACAGACACAAACCATGTCAGAAGTGTTGGAATCGTCTGTTCTTCCTCAGTCTAACCTGTGACTGATCACAGAATTCACCGAGGACTCCAATCCTTTGTTTAGTTCCACCATCTTTTTTTTCGTTGCTTTGTTCTCTGTATTCTCAATCCCTTTGACAAATTGTCCTTCCATTGACTTTCTACACCTCATCGCATGGTGTGACACTATGTAAAATTCCTTTTGCCTTCTGACACACTGAATACTTGCCTGGCTCTTGGATCTGAGTTCAACAAGAATCCCACACCCTTCATTGCTGCAGGTGATTAATGCCACCACAACGCATTATTACTAGTAGGCTACCTCTGTAGGGTTATCACCACTGAAAGCATGGACATTTTTATCCCTTATTCTTAACTGTTTTCCAGACATGTCACCTCCTTGCATACTGTTGATGCAAGGCTCATTGTATTTCCTCTATGTGTCAGAAAAAAAAAATCTAGTGAGATTTCATGTCAAATATGTTGTAAAAACTGTATAGGCTGGCATAATATCACATAATAAAATTAAAATTTTAGTGATAATATATTTCATTCAGAGACCAGTTGAGGAATGTTGCTGGTATTAGTCAGTAGGTGAAGTGGGAGTATTTCCATCTTCTCTGTGGTCTCCTAAAATGATTAAGATTGAAGAAATCCCAACAATGTACACAATTCCCTTGTAGAAAAGTGTAACTTGTAACATTTTATCAGCGTAGGAGAATAAAGGACTTATATAGACTATGACCGAATGACTTTCGGCTTATCCCATTTTTCAGCAAGTCAACAATTTCCATCTCACCCTGTCCTTTGCATCCTCAACTCCAACTCCAACCACCTCCATGTCCTGACTCACTGCATCCATAAATCTCCTCTTTGGCCTTCCTCTTTGTCTCTTACCTGGTAGCTCCATGTCTAGCATTCTTCTCCCAATATAATTACTTTCCCTCCTCTGAACATGTCCGAACCATCTCAGTCTGGCTTCTCTAGCTTTTTCTCCAAACCTTCCTGTCTGTGTTGTCCCCCTGATCACCTCGTTCCTGATCCTGTCCATCCTTGTCTCTCCTAAAGAGAATCTCAGCATCTTCAACTCTGCCACCTCCAGCTCTACCTCTTGTCTTCTACTTATTCCTAGTGTCTACAATGACTACAATAACCATAGGGTGTTTTTCTAGGTTTGACTGATCTCACAAAACCTGACCTGATATTCCGCTGATCCTCCATATGTCTTTCTCATATAAGTGGGTTGGTTGAATGCAGCAGTCTGATTACATTACGTCCCCATTTCTTACGTTGCGTCTCTTTCTTTCTCTTTTTTTTTTGGAAGTGAGATTGTCTATGGCATTATTGAGTGTTAAGAAAATTTCTGTCAGTTGACACGTTTATCACTGCGTTAGATAGCTATTAAACTTCCTAGTTCTTAGTTGCTTGGACAAATTTAGGTAGTGACCTTTTTAAAAGTTGAATTTAAAACCTCCATGGTTTAAAGGATATTTGTAGAAGTTGTCTTATAATCTGATTTTTATTTTTACATATATATATTTCCCCCTATCTTTCCGCAATTTAGTGGAACCTGAGTGAGATGCAAGCTTACATTCCTGGTGGATTCTTTCTGATGTGAATGTCTCTGGAATACAGCTATAAAAAAAAAAGAAACCTCTGTGGCCATGATAACTTTGGCGCTGTAAAATCTTTGTGTATTACAAGCCATTGTGCTGAGTTTTTGGCATTAACAAGCCTTAAATCTCTTCTTACAACACCATCTTTGCAGATTGAGGAGAAACATTATTTCTCCAACAATGTCTGCACGACATTGCCTGGGGTTTAACACTTTAGTTAGTCTGAATGTATTTCTGCCTTTTACCTGTGGTGACCTCTGTCACACCACTGTCTGTGTCTCTTAAGTCCTTCTGTCTGGGATTATTTTTTTCTCCCTCCCTGTCGTTCCCTTCTGTAAAAATCAATGACAAATTGCTGTCCGTAAAAAGACAAGTGTCTCTGTCAACAGAAAAGTCTCTAATGGTTTGGCTGATGTAGGTTTGATTCCTTTATTCTCCTCAGATGCACTGAGAAAAATGAATAAAAGTTTCTCGGGAGACTTGTGTTAATAATCCACCACCATGTTAGAGAATAACAGTCACGATGTAAAGGACATCTTATTTCAGTGTCTTCAAACCTTGTTTTGGTCTGTCACCCAGTTTTTACATCCCAATTTATGATTGGTGATTGTTTATTTGATAATGTTTGTGCACATTCAAGGTACATTTTAAATATTTTTAATCCCATATGCTGGTTGGGAATAAGGCTGAAAAAGAATACAGAATAAACAATAGCTCAAACATTGAATTATTGATTTTCTGTTGACTTTCTCTCAGGTATTTATACCTGTGTCCTCTCTTTAACAGCTCATGTTTTGGAGAAAATGCCATAGTCATATGACCTGGTAATGGTTTCATCTTGTTTTGCCGCCCTTGTAATATCACCGCATCTTAATATTTTGCAAGGAAAATGTTAACAAAACACATTAAAAAAAAAATGTTTTTTTTGACAATTTTGTCAATAAATGTAATAAAAAAATTACAAATCAGCCAGTGTTGTAACATAATAAGCCACACGGCATATTTTATTGGCCCAATTATTTTTTTTTTACGAAAAAACTGCATTTTTCCAAGAAAGAAGAATGTTATTTTGCTGTTTACTTTCTTGCTTCTCCGTACTTTATTTCTTTCTGTTGTGATCCTGTTTGTTGTCTTATAAAAAAAGATGATGGCTTCAGTTCATTGCTCAGTGCTGGAGCTCACCACAGTATATTTGAGCAAACCCCTGTGTGTAATCGTACAACACCTGATCAGGCTGTACTTTTGTGCCTACTATAATTACCCCAGCCAATTATTTAATACAGCAGCGATTTCGGATGTCTTCATTTCAAAGTAGAGTAAATGTTTTAAATGGTACGTATAATTAGTGTAATAACCTTTAACAAGATTATTCAATTTGCTGCTCACTCAATAGACTGGATAATACAAGTGAGTCCATCTGAAAAGATGTTAGGTTTATAGTTATACATCCAATGAAAATGAGGGAAACATTTAAAGAAGACCAAGGTATTGCAGTATTTCAACCTTATTCAAAAGAATTGGGTGAAAGAGTTGAGGCTTTTGACAGAAAAAGACTTAGGGAGAAGGAATAAAAAATAATAGTGCATGCATGGAAAAAAAAGAGAGATAAAAAGAAAAAATAAAGAACGTCTCCAAATGTGTTTTAAGCCACAGACGGGGAACTTGTCCGCATAGCACTTTTAGGATTTTATGATGTGTGGATGCAGTCGAAGTTGTAGCTCGAAGGAAAAGTTTTTACACACTGACTGAAAGTCTTGTTTCTCCCTTCCTTTCTTGCTGCGAAGTCCTGGTTATTGTTACATCCCTGCTGCCTGGCTGCTATAAAACAAGTCAAGTGAAAAACAGCCCTTCTTTAGAGGAACAGCCTGGGACTCTGAATAAAAGGACACGTTGCATGTGAAGGTGAATGGACACGACATGATTTGTGCTTTGAATTAGGCCCCCCAAAGCTCACACCTAGGGTATGCTTCAATGCGATGCTGGTCAGACATAAAACAGTGCACATCTTTCCTGAATAGTGTATCCAATGGAAACCTGCTGCACATGTTTGTGTTGACGTCTTTTTATATCCTCCTGACTACCAGTAGTTCAAATTTGTCCTCTGTGGAGGACATTTGTAACAACGTGCATACTACTGCAATAAGAGTTGTTCTCTACAGAGGACATCTGGGGCTTTTCAATGATACCAAATGTAAAGGGGTGAGTCCTTGTTACCTTTAATTTTTTTTTGCAAGCACATTTTATGGGAAAAGGAAAAGTAAGTGCATAATACTTTTTCTTGAGCAAACTTGGCTTGAAATGTCAATGGCATATTTTATTTAAGCATCTTAAGTACACATTAAAATATATATCTGATATGTTTTAGCTGGGTTTTAACATAGTATTTAAATGTTAAAGTAATGTCCACCATAGTGGACATTTGTACTTATTTTTTCTATTTTATTCTTTTTTTCAAATGATAAGAAAGGGAGTCATTATCAGAAGCAGAGGATTTTACTAATTTACTAATTGTTGATGGAAACTCAGATATTGAGTTGTCTGATGAAGAAGAACAAGATGCAGTGTTTGAGCCAGAATCAGAGGAAGATGATCCAGAGAGCTTTGAGGATGAAACTCAGGCAGGGCAAGCAGATACAGAGGAGTCAGATCAAGCAGAGCAGTCCAGTCAGAAGTTCACTCTGGAGCAAGAATAGAAGAAGTACACATTGAGCTTTTATTCAAAAACATTATTTTTTGCCAAATATCAGACTTATTTTAATAACTCTCATATTATTAAATATTTTTTCCTCCCTTTATTGGTTGGGCTTCAAGGTTTTTTTTTTCTTTCACTGTTTTAATTACCCTATAAAGAGTTGGGAATAAAATAATAATAATAATAATATGACAACTTTTTTTCCCCTGGTAGTCAGGAGGATATAGAAATAGAAAGACAGAATTCTTTGTGTAAATGATCTTAGTCCAGTCCACATGTGAGAAGTTATTAAGTTTAGTAGTGGAAGATTTCATCACTATGTTTTAGTTCAGGCTTGTGCTGCTGTGACAATAAGTTAAAATAGAACATGTCTCCTTCTCCTTTCGGCTTATCCCGTTTTCCAGGGGTTGCAACAGTGAGACAACAATTTCCATCTAGTTAAAATAGAACTTATAGTATATTGGATATTGTATCAGTTATTCAGGTAGCTGTAAATTAATAATTACCAATAGTGATTGTAACAAAAAATAAGTTAACAAGTTTTATTATGACCAAACCATTCGGTTATTTATTAGTGAAAAAGTAAGGAAACAGGAAACAAATAACAGGAAGGGCAGTATTCTTGTTTTTTAAATAGGAAATTATCAATTTACATGGTTCTGGCTAAACCTTAAATAATTGGACTGCAGGTTTCAAAGTAGATTAAAAGAAATGGTAAAAAACAGTGAAAAATAAACCTAGAAAATTTCCAAACGTTCTTTATTTTTTGATAATGTTTTTTTCTTTAACCTGTTGTTATCTGGATGGTTCATTCACTTACTTGTCAAGACATTTCTAAAAAAAAAATAATTACAAAAACAAAAAGACCACGAAAAAATAACAAAATAACACAAAACAATTTGGACCTGATCGAAAAAATTGTTTTGCAGAAATTCATTCCAAACCATTGTTTTAAACGTGGCCTGGAAATACAAAGTGAATTCAGTGCAGCTGAAGAAAGATTATAACAGAAAAACAGAACAAAAAAATATATATATAAAAATTAAAGAGAAAATATGCTCCCAGAAAGGCTACAAAGAAACATTATTGGAGATAAAAACAATAATAGATTATGGATTTTGGTGTTGTTTATAATAAAAATAGTACAACTAATAATGATGATAATGAAACGAATAAAATAATAATAATATGTTGTTTTTAACTTCTGTTCATAGACTACCCCACCCAACAAGTCTCAATAGTCTCAAAAATTATAAATACATGAACACGGATCCACAAAAATATTTACAAATGAAAATTCATTTGTGTGTTCCATGAAATACATTTGTGAATTGTTGAACATGCATTCATATCCTGCTTTTAATTGGTGAAACTTTGTCTGCGCCAACAGGTTTCTCAAATTGATTTATTTTTGTACATGTCGTCAGCAGCCAATTAGAAGTCTCATTTGTTTGCAGCCATCACTCAACTGTATCCCTACTGTAGTCCTTGTATGACGTCACTTCACCATTGTTTATTCTGAATATACATGTGGATCCACGTTTGTCCATTTATACTTTTGGAGACTAACTTCTGGCTCAGAATCAAACCCTGGATGCTTTTGAGGCAGGTATGCTACCCATAATAATAATAATAATAATAATAATAATAATAATAATGAAAGGACAGCAAACTCCTTGTCATTGTGATTCACACCACTACACACAACGAAATGTCACCTCTGCATTTAACCCATCAACAAAGTGAACCGTGGGTACCATTAAGCGCCCGCGGAGCTGTGAGTGGGATGGTGCCAGGCACAGTGGACCTCAGTGGACGGCGGTTGGTGGATTCGAACATGGAACCCTCTCCGGAACCCAGTCCGGTTTCTTAACCACTCGGCCACCACTGCCTCATAATAATAATTGTTATCATTATCTTTCCTGAGCCTGAGAATGTACTCAGAACACATGCGTGATTCTGTTGCTGCTTCCAGCCAGTGTATTATTTTTATGAACACCAAACACAGGAACCATCCGGTTAATTTAGCCACTCATTCTCAGACCCTGGTGGGACGTGTCATTTTGACAAATGGAGATGTTCAAATTAGACCACATTCTGTCTTGTTTGTGACATTTTTAGCCTGTCACTCTTCATTGGCAATGACACCCCTATTAAATATTCAGTTGCAATTTGTAATTATTTGACAGTGATAAAAAAAAAAAACAAAACAACCAACAGATACAAGTGGAGCTGTGACACTCTCATTAAATAGATTAGAACTGTGTTATAGACGTAGTTTTAGCTGTATTTTTGTCTATTTTTAATGTTTTGTTGAATTCCTCAATTTGGATCCATTCATTCCATCCTAGTCTCTTTTGATTGACTGGCTATTTTCCATTTTTGTTGATTATCCATCTCTGCTTCTGTGATGCTCCTCTTGTGGATAAAGTGGCCACGTGCTAAGCAGCTGTGTCCAGTGTTTCTGTGTCCACAGCATGGACACCAGCTGTGGCAAACAGCTGTGTGTGTCCTAATATGCACGCGGGCATCTCATGTAGCTGCTCTGTACTTGTTTAGTCATGGACAGCTGTGCAGGAGCAGGTGACGGGGTTTGGAATTGGACCATACGATCAGTCAGGAGGCAGGTGGACAGAGGGCAGAGACGGAGGCAGTTTGATTTGGAGAAATGGACTTTGCCCCGACAACACGCAGCCCTTTTAGAGCTGAGATGGAAAGGTTCTGGGTTGAATCTGTTTTAATCAGAATTCTGGCAGTGAGAATAAACAATTAGATTAGTAATGTCTACAGAGAATAGATTTGAAGTCCATGTTAATGAGATTTGACTCAAAGTGATTTAACTGTTCCACCTTTTATTGAAAACAAGTCTGAATCTAGATGATGCTATCGTGCAAACACTCTAGAACAGTGTTCCCCAACCTTTTTTGGTCCAATTCAGTGTCTGGTCCTTTTTTCACAAGCCGATCATTAAGTTGTGGCAGATAAATGCCCCTTAATAAAATGAAATTTCTGGTGTTCTGAAATGTTTTCCTACCTATAAAATCTTCCTACCAGAATTAACTTTGCAAGTATTTCTGCTACCAGACATGTACAAGGTTAGTATCTTGTATGACTCATCAATGCAAACAGTTCATATCTATTTGCATCATTTTGATTTTATTGTTGTTGTCTTCACTGAAGAAATATTTCCTAATCAAATATAGTTGCATTATTGATGATGGAATCCTAGCCATTCTATTGGTCAGTTCTCTTGTTGATATGGGTATGGAGCCAGTGGAAGTAATAGCCAGATGTGGCCAAAAGGAAACATTATTTCTCTGCAACTCGGCACCATTTCACCCACGCAGCGTTACCGGTTCCCGGCCTAGTGATTGGGGACCACTGCTCTAGAACACCACTTCAGTTATGTAAACTGTTGAGCACTTTTGTTCACAAGGACCTCTATGATATCTATCTTCATCTTGGTTCTTTAGGTGGACCCCTACATATTTTGTAAATCCCTGATAGTTGCAAATCCATGATATTTTTTGTTTTAAAATACAATGTACAACAACTTATCATAGTTTAAACAAACAAAAAAGATTTGCACTTGATGTATGTGGGACTAAATTTATTATTGCATTTTTATACCATAACATCTCAATACTAACCTTTAAGGATTAACTTAATCTTTTAATCCTTTGAGACTTATAATCAGACCTGAAAATATATAACTGATAGCCAATAGAGGGAACTCTAGTGCTTGTTTACCAGTTTGTGCTACTCCCATGGCAGTGAAAATGTATGTTCTGTTAACGCTGATAGCCACTACAGGGCGCTCCAGCTGACTGATGTGACTTTTACTCCAGAGCAACTTATTTTCAGAGCAACTTAGTTTTTTCTTTTTTCTTATGCATTTTCTGGCTGATTTATACTCCAAAGCAACTTGAAGTACAAATACATTTAGCAGACAGCATTTGATTGTCCAAACAGTTTGTCCCTGTTACCACATATTTTTGATGAAAGTTACATGAGCAAAAAAGTCTTCCAGGAACCTCTTAAAAAGACAGTTGTAATAAATAAATACACAATTGTTTTTTAAATAGAGATTTCAGTGGTCAGAGTGAGGACTCTGACCTTGCAAAGGTCATGGTCTACTGAGTTTGTGAAAAAACTGACAGTTACTATTTTGTGGGTGGGATAAAAAAAAGAGAAGTCAGTGTAGCAGTGACTTCTCATGACATCACATTGACCAAGATTGTCGATGTGATGGTAATGTGTAGTTAAATAGAATGGATCATGGAACATACTAATTCATATAACACAATTGATCTGCACATTGTTAATTTTTTTTATTTGTATGCCGGTAAACTTGTGGTCTACCGACATACAAATAAGGTTGAACCACACATGGAAATACAGTCAATACCACATGATGGATGGATGAAAATAGTAAGCGGGAATAATGCAAAAACAACCAATAGGAGAAAGCGAGACATTTCTGGACAAGACTGTAAAACGCAGCAGAAAACTGCAGCTGTCAGCAGACTGTTACGCTAACTGCTGCCTATAAAGGGTGAAAAGGAAGCAAATGGGTTCCATATGGTTTCCCTTCATCACTGCATCTATACTGAAGACTTGCCTGAAATCTCATTAAGCCCTTATGACACTGGCCATACCACCACCACTAAAATCAGACAGATGGTTATCAGCGTCTATGATGGGACACCAGCTGTGCTTATGACACAGCATGACATGAAGAGTCTATTTCTGGGTGTTAAAATGGGGGAGTGGATGGTACCGTTCATGTATCGGTTAAACATGTTATGTGAACGAAATGGCAAAATGGTAGAAGCTATTGTTTTAGGCAGCAAAATGTAAGAAAAAAACTGTAATCATGTATATCAGTTCAAAGCCTGCTTTTTGTTGCTGTAAAAAAAATAAAAAGACATTGATAGAACATCACAGAATCATTCAGATAAAATAAAATTAAAATATAGCCTTAATCGCCTAATTCTGAAACTTTTATTTTCATTCCATCAATCCTGACTCTTCAATATTGACAATAAGAGTTTTATATCCAGTATATTGGGGTTTTATTTTAATAATAGGATAATTTTCACTTATAATGAATACTTGGGTACTACTACTACTAGAGCCACATTGTGGATCTAAAAGTACATAATCTTTAGATTACATTACAATCCAGCTTAGTAGGTATTATACATATATATATATATATATATATATATATATATATTTATATATACGTATATATAAGTAGTAGGTTTGTTGGGGACAATTACGCTATAATTGTAGCAATTATGATAGTTATCATAATAATAAATAAAAATAATATTAACATAACAGCGATAAGGACATTACTGTGGGAGCAACATTGACAGGAAGATTTTAGATTGCCTAGTACTGTGCAATGTGAGGTAGTTGTGGAGACTGCAGCCCATGTGATCCACTAACGAATCCGGTAATAATAATTATATATAATTATTATAGATATAATAATTATTACAAAAAACAATCCTTATCCAGGCAGCAGTCTCCGCCACTGCCACCCAAATCACACTGCTCCATAC
>JAFBJS010017946.1:0-24640 GCA_016785265.1 Paraplagusia blochii | reverse complement strand
ATATATATATATATATATATATATATATATATATATATACGTATATATAAGTAGTAGGTTTGTTGGGGACAATTAAGCTATAATTGTAGCAATTATGATAGTTATCATAATAATAAATAAAAATAATGTTAACATGACAGCGATAAGGACATTACTGTGGGAGTAACATTGACAGAAAGATTTTAGATTGACTAATACTGTGTGTGGCAGTTGTGGAGACTCCTGCCCATGTGATCCACTAACGAATCCGATAATAATAATTGTATATAATTATTATAGATATAATAATTATTACAAAAAACAATCCTTATCCAGGCAGCAGTCTCCGCCACTGCCACCCAAATCACACTGCTCCATACTGCCTTCCATATAACCCATCACCCACAGGAAGTTATGTAGGTTTGGAAGGTGCTATGCCCAGATCACCTCACTGGCAACTAGCGGATTAGAACTCAAAGACTTATGGAGGCAAGTGTTCTTAATGCTGAGACATCACTGCCCATAGCAAAATTAAAGATAAACCATTTTTTGTAAATCAACACATTTATTTATTGTTCTGAAATTGTATTGGAGAACACAAAAACCACATAATCCAGTTAAACTACTTTTCTAAGTGTTTGTTGACCGTGCGTGTGGTTGGAGTTGTCGGACTAAAAGTTTGAGAATAAAGCACCATAGCACACAATAAAAACTTGAAAATGAAGTGCGCCAGAATGTCTGTGTTCCCATCCCCTTATTGCACATATGTTTGCCTGGGAAGTGGAGCAGATGCACCTGGAGTGATACTTTGGATTTAAGAGGTAGAGCTTAAATAACCATAATTATTAAATGGTCTCTGAGGGGGGAGGACTGAACACATTGTCATCTGCATCACAGTCCTGGAAGGCTCCAGCCGTAATTATTGCAATCTTCTGTTTTGTTTTTGTGTGTTTGTACTTTCATCTCACATCTTCAGAACTTTCTGGTAACCGTGGAACAAAAAGTACAAATGAGTTGTCGACTCGATTCATAATTCAAGCCCTCGACTATTTATAAACTCCATAAACCTCGGCTTCAGTGAGCTGTCAGATGTTTTGCAGCTCACCATAAACTAGTGAATTAATATTTAACCTAAAGAGATAAAATGTCAAATGAATCAGACTCGATACTGGAGCAGCACGAAAGGCGGGAGACTTATTATTTTTTTTTTTTCACGTTGGTGGATGTGTGAACTTGGTCGAGGTGTTTGTGTCCATTCAGACGTGAAGACACACCTGCAGAAATGACAGTGACAGTCATATAACGGAGAGAGACTATTCTGAAACGTGTTTCCAAGCACAAAGGTCTGAAATATGGAAAGCGTGTCTGAAAATAGCTTTTCACTAAGAAATATGAAAATTTTAAAAATAATGAGAAGGTGATGGATCAAAACCCTCACGCTCCCTCTCTCTCTCCCTCTCTTTCTCCTGGTCATTAGTCTTAGCTGTCACTTTACATACTGAGCCAAGTCATTAGTATGGTCGTCGTCAGGTCTATATGAATGGTCATTAGTGTAAAAGAACATGATCTGGATGAGCTGTGAGGCGATAATGAGAAATATGTTATTATGAGCTGCAGCACTGAGCCTCATTTTGTTCTTGTGCGTGAATTTACTCTCACATCTCAGTTGTGACTGGACTCAAGTCAAATCCACGGGGCTTGGGCGGATTTTCCACGGAACTATTGTTTTAATAGTAAAGGTTAGAGCGCGAGGCGTAATGAATTCAGGGTCACGCCTCAAGGCCATCGAAGGAATAGTGAAACTTGCTTAAATGCCTGGCATCATCCTGGCAGAATGTGGTGCCGTGAGTGTGTGCCTGTGTGCAGACAGATTTTGTTGTCGTTTTAGTGCAGATGTCAGCGAGAGTCCAATTTTATAGAGGTTGTAAAACCAGAATGAAAGCCTTCCAAGGATCTGTTGAAAATGTGGGAAGAGGTTGACAGTTTATGAGCATCCACAGTGGTTTCTTGCACTGGTACTGCCCGGGTATCACAGAGGACGTTTGTTGTCACTAGTGATGGGTGGATGAGGCTTCAGGCGTCAATGCAGAACTGTATCGATACTGTGTCAAAACTGTGTCACTAAATACTGACACCTGCTGGACTTTATAAATTCCTTACAGACAACCTTGTTGACAGACTCAACTGACGTCCTAGTATATACAATAATGTATTCTGTCATTTTTTAATAGTCACATTTATTATTCTTTAATGTTTTCATTACAATCAATGAATAACGTGAAAGTGAACGTGTTGTGAATAAGGATGCTTGAGGACATTTTTTTATTATTATTCAAAAAAAGAAGTTTATCCTACGTCTTAAAGTTATTTATTTTTTATTATCATTATTATTATTTCGTCAATTGCAGAAAACACCCACTCACACAGGGCACAGAGAGGGCTGGGATACAGAAAAATTGGAAGGACAACTGGTAAAGTTTGACAAACAACAATGATATACATTTTTTTCCAATAGACCAAAATGGTAAAAACTTTCTTTTTCCCGGAGGCTGCACCATAATTCAATGATGAGATGGAATAACATCATGGTACATCTGGTACGTCCTATTGAAAAAATGCGCACCCTCACAGACACAGTTTGGCGCGTTCATGTCAGTTCGAAACAGTTCCTGTATCGGTCACATGACTTTCCAAAAGGGTTTCGCTCTATGAGCTCGACGCATGTGCCGACGCGTCAGTGTTGCCGGTCCCATCACTATTTGTCACACTGTGTTGATAAGAATATCACATGGGGCTAAAGGACAGTTGGGAAATATATAGTTTTATATCTCAAGATAAAAATTACAAGCAATGAAATTTTCTCAGAAAAGTTTCAGGGCATGATCCAATTATAGGGATTTTTTGTAAAAGTAGAAAAATTAACTTTACTTAAGAGCACAGGTGTGTAGAAAAAAAAAACAAAAATCACACTAAATGCACTTATAATAATGTTATAATAGACACTGTTGTGAACTCAAAGTAAAGTCAAGTTCTCGCTATTGACAATCGTGGCCAAACTTTTGACTCGTGGGCCACAGTGGTTCCCTAAGATTTGACGGGATTCAGGTCAGGAGCAGATAGATGGACTCTTAGAGTGAACTGAGACAATTGACACACGTGGCTAAAATGCAAAAATTATCCTAGCTTGTTCTGCATGATCTATTTGGGGAAAAGGCAGAAGTATAATAATACCAACAACCAATATAAGGATTTTTTGTCTGGCCATATTATGGAGTTGAAAAATGGGATGCACATAAAAGAATATAGCAAACAACAAACAAATCAGATTTTTTTGCTGACGTTGGCCATGGCCTTGGTTTGAGGGAGATGTGCTTTACTAATGGTGTTCTTCTGCTACTGCCCTACTACAGAAAACCCTGCTGCAATACTAGGTTGGCATTTATCGCGTTAAGGGGTGTATGTGGAAAAGATCCAGTATAAAAAAAAAAAAAAAAACATCAGACTCAAGCAATTAAAAGAGATTTTGACAATTGTTTTGGTTGGGATTTTGACATTAGAAATTTCATATGTTAATTTCCTGAGAGTAAAAAAAATATGATGATGTCTCCGGTATTATGAAAAAAAAAATGTATAGGGTTGGTTGATCAGAAAAAAAAAAAAATCCTTGTTTTTACTTTTCTTAAATTAAACTTGAATAATGTGAGCGTTCTGTTCTTTGAAAGATGATCGTCATGTCTCCGACATACATGGTCTTGAAGTTCAGAAAAAAAAAAGAATAAATAAATGCTTTACCACAGGACATCAGAGAGGTCCCCTCTGTTGACGCTTTCAAGAGAAAACTCAAAACCCACTTTTATAACAGTGCATACGCATATCTGCACTAGCCCTGGCAGAGGGCTCCCCCAGTGGCCATTGGATCTGCCTGAGGTTTCCTCCTTTTTTTTTCCTTTTTTTGTAAATCCTGTAATTCATTGCTTAATATGCTGTAAATGTTCCCTGTTCAAGCACAGCTCTATAAGTAAACCTAAACTTAAATTTAAACTTAAAAAAATGTGTTGCAAATAATCCTGTATATTTTTTACGGAATTTTATGCCTGACTAGTTTCCTCGGGGCATAATAGAATTCTGGTTTGCAGGCCATTAAATAAGACCGGGCCATTAATATGGCTGCCTCCTTCATTTTTTTAACCGATACAAAATAATTCGCCCAAAAGTCTTCTACAGATAGATAAACTAATGCCACTTAGATTTAAATATTGAAGGAAATTTGTCATAAAAACTTTACGTTTGGCAATCTCCATACAGAAACTCCCAGTTGGTCCGGCACGCCCAATTTCTTTCATTTTTACTTTTATTTTGAAAGTGCCCCAACCCCTTTCTCTATTCATAGATGCTTCTCTGTAACTGCTCATCAACTATTTACTTATATCTGACATGTGCGGCATATCGGTCCCCGCTTGGATGTGATTGCACTTCTGAGGAGTATTTGCTGTGCCCTTAGTCATTTAAGAGCAACAACAAAGACTTGCGCAGTAGCTCTCTGTGTGAATTCACATAGAGATAAGTACCAAGCTGTCTAAATGTGGAGGGCTCATAATTAAAGTCACCGTGAGCCTGTCAATAAGTGACGGCTGATAATGGGCACCCAGTTTGCTCTGTATACAGGTATAATTATGCACCATAGGGCCCCTTGACAGGTGTGTGGACACATTATGTTGCAGAGGTTGGAGGATCTAACACTGTAGATTCTTCTCACACCAGTGAATCCACAGGTGTTTTTGAAAGGGAGGAAATTAAATGCACCATTAGACAAACTCCGTGGCAAAGCGTGGCTCGCACAAACAGGTGACGGGAAAAAAAAAAAAAAAAAAAAAAATCTTCTTTGTTATTTATTTGGAAGACCTGCTTTCACCGCGTCACGCAGTATCTGCGTGGCTGGCACCTAGAATTCTGTCTGTTTCTGTTACCAAAAGTTAAATGGCTGTGGTTTGCAGTGATTAAAGATGGACAGACACCCAGGAGAGGAAGGAGAAAACAGCACTCTGGAAATGACAGTTGGACGTAAATGACAGCTCGGCTATGTTTAGGATAAATGGATCTTGAGCTATATCTGGCCTTCACCATCCATTATTCACAGACCCACCAACAAGACAGAGCCCCAATGACTCCCCTGCAGCAGCAGCGACAGGAGCACAAGTCTTTTCTATTTCTGGTTCCCCGTATTGACACCTGGGACGGGCTGTCCACAATGATTCCCTTTAAATTAATATCAACTAATTAGCATGTAAGAATGTAATGGGCTTATTATCAATGCTATTATATCACATGTCCTTGTTTCCTTGCCCAATCTCTGTGGTAAAGCAGCTTGACAGCTGAGTCACTCATTTGTGCAACAGAGATTTTTTTTTTCTCTCTGCATTTACATGTGGCTGACGTGACATGTCTCACCGTCCTTGAGTCTCCGACATTCACATGTGTGCATAAAAATATGTCACGTGTGGACCCTGTCAAAATATGTTCAGGTTGATAAATAGGCCGTTGGATATTTCCTATGTTTCTATCCATTTTTCTGTGACTGTGTTGAATGAAGACTTGGTTACTTTGTCAGGAGCTTAAATGTGTGATTGGTCTGACGGGAAAAACTGGAAGAGGAGATTGTAGTGACCTCTGCTGGAGCATGCAATAATTTCCGTAGACATAAACAGCACAGGTGTCTGAACCTCTAATTAAAGAATGCAACCAAATAATTAATTAAAGAACTTGCACTCGAAAAGGAGCTGGGGCAGTTGTGGCTTAGTGCGGTGTTCTCCAACCGTTTTTTGCAACATTACTGGTGTTCTGAAATATCTTCCACCTATAAAATCTTCCTACCCAAATTAACTGTGAATGGGCACAACAAGGATTTTTTAAGTGCACACAGCCTATAACTTTCTGCTACCAGACCGGTATTTAAAGGTTAGTTCCATCTTGTATCTCTCATTTCTTATACCCTCATTTTGAGTTTATCGTCGTTGTCTTCGCTGAGACAATATTTCCCAATCAAATATAGTTGCATTATTGATGATGGAATCCTAGCCATTCTATTGTTCAGTCCTTTTGTTGATATGGATATGGATCATCCAAAAGAAAAGATTATTTCTGCGGCCTGGCACCAATTCACCCACAGGACATCAGAGAGGCCCCCTCCGTTGACACCTTAAAGAAAAAACTCAAAACCCACCTTTATAACATTGTCAATGCATATCTCCACTAGCCCTGGCTGAGGGCTCCCCTAGTGGCTGTTGGATCTTGCCCCGTTACCTCCGATGCCCCCAAGGGACATCCATGCTATGGCTTCACTATATATCTTGATTTTTTTTTTTACTGTAAATGCTATAATTGATTCAAGCACATTGAGCTACATGCATGTATGAAATTTGCTCTATAAATAAATAAACTTAAACTTAAATTATCATCGCTATTATATCACATGTCCTTGTTTCCTGAAGTCTTGCTGACTCAATCTGCCTCCTTACCCACGTGGCCACCACTGGAAACTTCCTATTTAAATGTATATTAAAAATAATGCCTAATCATTTAAATCATCATTTAAAGGGAAAAAAAAACATGACTGTCAGCATTTTCTTGCTTGGTGACATTCAGATAGATTGGGTTGAGCTTGTCCAAACAGGCAATATATGTCTATGATTGCTAACCAGAAATAAAGGCACAATGTATTGTTGAATATAAAGACTACCAACATTCGTCATTATCAATGGTTTTTGGTCAACCTTAATTTTTCTGCTATTTTCCATTGTATGCATCTTGAATTTTTAAACGACTGGACCAAGAAGCACTTTTCTGGAACTTGGCAGTGAAATCTGTTTTGTGAAGACAGATTACACTGTGCTTGTTTGCAGAAGAAAACACTGTTGCATTATGGGAGCATTAGCTTTATGTTTATTCATGTTAATTGAATTATTATGCCCCTCTTTCCCTCTAGGATTCCCCTCCACCCAACAAATACTTTGTGAGTCAGATATTTGAGAAGTCTAATAGCCACTCTCAACAAGAACCACGGAGTGAAGAAGCTAAGAGACGACAAAGATGCTTCCTCTCTGCCGCCCCCCGGGGAGATGTCTTTGCGGAGAGTAATCCCAGCGTGCCAGGTATCATTTATTTATATCTGTGTATATTACGACTGCAAAACTGAACTGGGAAAAAACGTGCATGCTCAACACAGAAGCAGAAGCCAGGTTTGCACATGTAAGTGGTGGGTTTTTTTTAAAGTTTCTCGAGAAACTTATTTTCACACAGCCTATGTATATTTACAGCTCAATCCCCCTGAGGCAAGCTCCTCCAAATAGCGCAGGAAGCACGCCTTCCCAAGAAGTTTGTCCCTTGAGTTGCTTATGAGGTAGTATGGAAGGAGGAGGGAATCAGACTTGACAGGCGCGAGGACAGCGGTAAACGTTCTAGACATAACTGTAGATAAGAATAATAAAACAAAAAAAAGTTTCACCGGAACTATAGGGGACATGGATACTCCACCAGATTCGATTCTGTTGCTGAACTGTTGATGAGAACATATCTCTTGGCAGAAAAACTAAGAGTTTGTTTCTCTACTGAAGGCTGTGTTTTATGACAGTTTCATGGCAATATTTGCTTTTACTGTATATTTTATTATATATATTATTTATATTCTCTCTCTCTCTCTCTCTCTCTCTCTCTATATATATATATATATCAATATATATATATATATATATATAGTCATGGAAAAAATGATTAGACCACTCTGCTGTTTTCTTCAATTCCTTGTTCATCTTAATGCCTTGTTCCACTAAAGGTTTATCACCTGGGGGAAACAATGAACACAAAACCATGCAATGACTAAAAGCACTGTATTTGTCAGTACAATGTTATTGCTAGAGATGCAGGAACGGAAGTGATTTTTGTCACTGTCATTAAAACCATGCAACATGGCCAGAAATCAGCGATGAAATTAAACTTAATTATGAGCCTTTTCTGTTGTTATTATATTTGTCCAGATTAATGTAGATTAAGTGGAAGCAGACTTTAAATGGACTAGAAATTAAAGAAAGAGTGGTCTAATCATTTTTTCCATGACTGTATATATATGTATATATATGTGTGTGTGTGTGTATCTCAAATATTTACTCGTATCTCAATACCAAATCCAGCTCAAGGGCTGTCTCTTATCTCAGAATTCTCAAATGTCAGGTATCTCAAAGTATCAGTGTCTTTAAAGCGGGGGTGTCAAACTCACGGCCCGTGGCCCATTTGCGGCCCGTCGAACAATATTTTGCAGCTCCCAGATTAAATTTCTCTTTTTGTTATTGCGATGTTGTGATTCGCACCACAGCGTAGGCCGAAATTTGGCCTCTGCATTTAACCCATCATCAAAATGAGCAGTGGGCAGCTTTTGAGCGCCTGGGGAGCAGTGTGTAGGGACGATACCGCGCTCCGCACCTCAGTGGTAGTGGCGGTAGGGGGGATTCGAGTCTGCTCCCTTAACCACACCACCAACTGCCCTGTTCTCAAAACCCTGATCCACAGTCTCCTCCTGGTTCAGTGTTGTGTTACACAGATTCTATGGGAAACTGATTTTTTATTAATGTTTTTTTCTTTTGCATTGAACACTGAAAGCGGCCCTTCGCTGAAATGGTGTGTGGTCAGTGGCCCTCTACTTATTTAAGTTTGAGACCCCTGCTGAAGTCATTACACTGAAGAGCCCTACTGTAGATATCTTCCAACTGAAAAAAAAACTGCTTAAAATGATTATAAGAAATAATCCAGAATGGAGAAGTTTGATGTGGGCTAATAACTATAAAATAGTCCTGACATTGAGTTGAAATAATGGATCGCAGAAATGTTTTGTGCACCGGGTATAAAAACCTGATTATTATCAGTGTCAGTGTGTGTGCCTGTCTCTCCATCTAACCTCGGTGTCTGTCTCTGTGTTTTATCCGTCTTTGTGCTAAATCTGCTGCTGCCGTTCACAGTTTAATTAGCTCCATCTCTGTGGGCCGCTAACCTAATATTTACCTCAATTACACTCCCATTGAAAAATGTTGTTTCAAAATTGATGGATTCATGACTTACTTGGATAATTTATGAGTAGCCCCATTTAGCCAAGGGACTCAACCCATGAGGCACCCCGAACCGTTTAACCAAAATCTAATTTGCATATAAATAGATGTAGACTGTTTGCAGTTGTGTTGTCTGTTCACAGACACACACACACACACATAGGATGAACTAAACAAATGCAATCATATGGACACATGGGTATTTTATATATGCAATGCAGCACTGCCAAACACACACGTAGCCACCCAGCAGGTCCTGCGGCCCATTACTGAATTTGCATTAATGACCGGGTCGAGAGTGTATGGAACATTAGGGAACATGATGTTCCTCATGATGGCTCTGTGGGATCACATTTCTGATAATGAGAAGGATATGTGTGTGTTACATGGCTGCGCTGCGGCCACACACACACACACACACACACACACACACACATACCAACCTCACACAGATGGAAACAAACACGGATGCAGCAACATTACCGTGTTGGCTTCAATTAGTATTTTTATTTTTCTATATTTTCAGCACATCACTGAAGTAGAATATAAGTTTTCTTTCTAAGTCACCTTTCCCTCTTTGCGGTTGTATACTGATTGCATTTACCCATAGGGTCACACACACACACACACACAGCTTGCGCTTTGCTGTAAAAACAATATTGAGCTACCGATTATAGTACAATTTCCAGGACTACCGGTAATTACATCAACGTAATACAGGGCTATGTTGTTTTTTTTACAAAGTGATTACAAATATTTTGTCATTTTAGATTTCTAAAATATAAGGATTTAAGCAATACTGTTATGCAACATTTAAACCTAAGCCTTCAAAATATGTTTTTTTTTTCAAAATGAACAGATTGATCTGCATTTAAATGATTCCCCCTAAAGTACTGTTTTGTGCGATACTCTTAGTGAACTCACCATAAATATTTCATTGAATGAACCTCTAATTATTGCAATGTATCTGGTAGATTCTTGACATCTTTCGGTAACAAAAAGTTTGGAGAAAGTCAAACAGTCGGTGTTCAACAGAGTCTGCTTTTCCTACTCATTTTGCAGCAGATTCTCTAAACAAATAGACTATAGGCAGAACAATCAAACACAGTCTGCCCACAAAAACAGTCTTTTTATAATCTGTACGCAATGAGAATGAGTCATTCAAAAATACACACAAAATCCTGCTTTTGATAATAGCGTATGCTGGTTTCTCAGAATATAAATGCTTAGGCAAAATAGTACATTCATATATTCACAGATTCCTGCGATCATGGCTCCAACTAGTACTGTTTACCCACAGATATAACAGATACAAGGTCACAAATTTAGTTACGGTTCCTACCGGGTTTTTTTCGTTCTTTTTGATTTCTTTTGCAAAGAAAAGAACAGCATACTGTAGAAATCCATGACCTATTGTTACTCAGTAGACTGAACATGAGGCTCTTTCTTTTACTCCAAGCATGCCTGACCTGTTGCTCCGGAGCAACTCTCCTGTTCATGTCAAATTGAATGTGTTTTTGTCGACACGTGAACCTCACATGCATTGGGCATTGAAGCAAATGACTTGGAAGATTAAAAAAAAGTAGTATTCTAGAGTACAGTAATGTATTTTCCTCTCAAAATTTGCTCTGAAAATTGCAGGGGAGAATGCACAGCAAGACAACGCGGTGTGAAAACAGGATATCATGTGGTTCTTTGCAGAAACAGCAAAATTGTGGCTCTTGCCCTCTGACTGGTTGGCCATCTGTTCTACTCATTCAGGTTTTTTGTATATATTCAACAATAAGTTGAATTTGTCTTTGGCTTAACTTTCCTGCTTCAGAAAAGTAGATACCAAAAACTCTGAAACAGTAGTAGTTAACACTGTTCTGTTGTAATACTAATTTGTTCACTAAATGTTATTGTGACTATATTAATGTAGACTGATGGTTGTTTTTGTGTGGCAGACAGTAAAACACTAACACAGTAGCCACCATTATGAACACGTGCAGGTGTTAAGATAGGTGTGTTAACATAGCGGTCAATAATAGGAAGCCCTGGAAGATCAATCCGAGACTGTTTTAGGTGTATTTATAATATATATATATATATGTGTGTTTTTTCTAAAAAATTCTAAAAAATACTTATAATTGGGCACTTTGTAAATAACAAATATTAACAACAAAGATTATTATTATTAGAGCAGGGGCAACAAGTCTTCCCACTCCCTGACACTTCCTCCAGCTCATCTTGAGGTTTCCCAAGACATTCCCAGGCCAACCTGGCAACATAGTCTCTCTAGTGCAGGGGTGTCCAAACTTTTCCACAAAGGGCTGGTGTGGCTGCTGGTTTTTGTTCCAACCAACCAAGAGCACCAATCATCTCTCTGATGACTGTGATCAGTTGATTAAACCTGTCAACTCAGGTGTGCTGCTGCTTGGAACAAAAACCTGCAGCCACAGTGGCCCTTTGTGGAACAGTTTGGACACCCCTGCTCTAGTGTGTCCTAGGTCTTCAGCTGTGTCTCCAGAGGAGGACGTGGAGAACTGTTCTGGACACCCCAACCACAAACCTCGGCCTCAAATGGAAGGCGTAAGGGGGACATGTGATGTTAATGCCCAAGTCACCTTAACTGGCTTAAACGGCTTTACTCTCAGCTCCTCTTCAATAATATAAGTATAATAGTTATTATTCATTCATTAATACATTAATCTTCATCCATGTACTTGTTGCTGTGTCACATTACACTGCCCCATGCTGTGAGCCTTGGGAAGTGAGACCCTCCAAAGCTCCCAGAAAGGCCTGGAAGGGAACACAACTGCTAAGGATTCCACTGTCTAACAACATATTAAAAGTTAAAGCTCACTCTGGCATGAGGGCAACTTCTCTTTGCCATGAAGTAGACACCAAAGCCAATCACTGACACACCACACACCTATGATCAGGACGATACAACGGGCTCAACTCAAAGGTCTGGAGAACATTTCACAATGTAAAAAATACATCGAAAACCATTCATTCATTCATTTGTTCATCCTCTCCTCTGTCACCTGGTCTCAGTGACAGCAGTCTCCACAATTGCCACCCAAATTACACAGCTCCATACTATAATCCTTCCTTTGTGTGGTGAGTTATGTGGGTCCAGACGGTGCTATGCCTCTTCCTTAATCAGATTAATCAGAAAGGATTATTATTATTATTATTATTGTTATTATTATTAATTATTTATTTGATATTAGGCATTTAGGTAGAGGACAATAATTGGTTAAATGTATATGAACTTATGTAAGTAATAAATGAGTTTGTGAGATTAACTGTTCAGATCAAAAGATAAATAACAGGTTGGACCAACACCTTACATTTGAGATTATATAAACCTTCAGAAAAACACATTTCAATTTCTTTTTCATTTCAACAGTAGTTAAGGTTCTTACCGTCAACATCAAGATAAGGAACGTCTGCGCAGAAACATGACACAGAAATTCCGGGGTTCATGAGACTGTATGAGGAAAAGTTTATAAATCCTTTTAAAAATAGAAGAAACAATAAGTATCTTGTTTCTTCTATTTTCAATCTTTGTCAACATAGAAATACTGAATTGTGTCAAATTGACCAGTGAGTTAATAGGATGGTCAGTTATTATCATAATTAAACATGGTTAATCTATTTTCTGCACTGTGATTACTTTAAACAGTAGTTCAATTGTTTGTTAATTATCAATGAAGGTGTTTTTGTGAACCAGGTCCTGGTCACTATAGCCCCAGTGTGAAATCTCACCCTCACTTGGCTCTGATCTCTACCAAAGAGGATCGATTCAAGGTCTTGATGAACACCAACCCTGGACCTGGCACTTATCAGGTAAATAAACATAAACAGTTGCACTTATGTTCAGGTTTTTCTGTATTGCCATAATAATTCTCACTCTCACTGACTAATTTCTCTTACCAGTCCAACCTCATTATGACGCGGTGCATTCACGGACTCGTGGATGTGTTTGGCCTTGGTGTTAAATATTTCTACGCAGCTAAATTATAGAATGGCTGGGGAATACGAACAAGTCTCGCTGCATTTGTGTGTCTGTGGCTGTGCCTGTTGTCTGTCTGAAAGCCTGCATGTCTGACATCACCTTATGTTGTAATCCGCAGAGAATCATATTCTCACATTTCCCAGTGTGACCTTGAGCTCTGCAGAAGAAATTGATTGCTTTGGAAGAAAGAGTAAAAAAGAAAAACAAAAAAACAACAAGAAAAAAAAAAAAAAAATACCCACAACCGTTTCTGTGGTTTTCAGCTGACCTCTGTTTTCCCAAGCAAACACAACAAAAGCTTGGAATAATGTGAGTTCCTGTTTGAGGCAGCTTTTCACTGCCTGAGTAGAATTCTTCTTAATTGACTGTACAGGGTGACGTGAGGGCAGCGTGATGTTGTTAATGCAGGCGTTTCAACCCTGCTGACAGAGATGAATGAATTTTATGGATGAATTATAAAATAAATGTAATGAAACCTGACCACAGCCTGATTTCACTCTCTTCTCTCTCTCTCTCCCTGCACCCTTCTCTATCTCTCTGCTCATTTTCTCCATATCTATGTGCAGGTTTTTTTTTTTTTCCAGATCTTTATGTTAACGTTTGCTGATGAATGTGTGTGTCTGTGATAATGATTGAGCTAATGCTGCTGCTGGTCTCTGCTGACTTTGACTGGCTCAACATCAAAGACCAAAAGCACTGAGTGTGATTCAAACCTCGCTGTGCAGTTAATCATCATGTTCATGTCCATGGGTGTAACGTTGTCATAGACCACCACCTCCACCACCACCTCCTCCTCCTCCTTCTCCTTTTCCTTCTTCTTCTCCTTCTCCTCTCCCTCTTCCTTCCCCTCCTCGTTATTCATGTCTGCCTGTCTTCTGCTGTGACTCTGTGTGGTTAAATCTCTAATCTTCTCCGAACTTCTCAGCCCTGGCCTCTCCTCCGGCTGCACTTGCCCAATTTTATTTTTTAATCTTCTTTTTTCTCCAAATGGCAAAACCAGATGTAAAAAGAATCACGTAGGTACATTTTATTCTTGGTAAGGATCATTTACCAGAGGCTAACCCAAACCAGAATTTTTTTCCGAACATAGAAGAAATTTCAATGTTACTTGTTTTGGGCACCACCATAACAAATATATAAATATATTTATTTATGGTAGACATATATATATATATATATAAAGTGAAAGCAAATTTATATTGAAAATTTTGGTCGAGGGTCAAGTTGGTCGAGGGCTGATGGTTTGAAAGCTGAGGCATCATTGTATATATATATATATATATACATATATATACTGTATATATTGTTTGTTGCCAGAAAATTTCAAAGAAAAATGCTGTCGCAATGGAAGGAAGAATTAGTTTGTTTGTGCTTCACCAAAGAATAACTGTTGGATAACTAGACAGGCCGCTGATAATTACAATATTTCAGGTTGATGAGCTCATTATTGACATGGACAAATATATTGATATTGTGTCTGAAACTAACATTTTCCATATTGACAGACTCCAATATTCACCTCTTATTGTTGCGTTTGAGATGTGACTGTAGTTGGTAGTCAGTCCTCCCCATATAGTCTGATGGTCCACCCACTCTCTCCAATCAGTGAACGCCACATGAAGTGAACCTCATCGGGTCATAATTTTATTTTAAATTCTTTTTTTTGTCATTGTGGCATGTGATTCACTCACATAGATTTGAACCAGGGACCTTGTCTACTTCCTTACCCACTAGGCCACCAACTGCCCAGTAGGCTACCATAGACCTTTTAGGAGACCAATTATTTGTTTTGGTATTTGTAGAAATTTTAGGACAGAAATGCAAAATGGTGAAAAAAAAATTCTAAAGCTATGTAATGTTTTTTGGTGCCACCTGCAGGAATGGAGACAATGCAACATGCATTATGAACTTTTTTTTGAATTTTTTTTTCGCAAGAATAAAAAAAAAGTAAGTTGGGAAAAAAAAAGAGTTTGGAAATTTGATTTGTACAAGAAGGCATAAAAAATAAACAGACTTGTACACATAGTAAATATAAACAAAACAAAAAAAAACAAGTCGGTCCGTCGGGAAGGCTTGGGCTGACATTTATCATAACATTTCACAGAAAAACATCAGTGCGCATCTTTTGGCAACCAACAAGTAGAACACATCCAACCTGTCAGCCCGTAAAATTGCACTTCACTCCACTTCATCAGGTTTTAGTAGGAGCTACAGCTCACTGGAGGTTCACCTCCCTTTAGAGGTTCCTGCAGAGACACTCTCTGGTGTTCACTGCTCGGTGGTGAGATGAATGACTGTTTTAGCACAGGAGCATGTGGGACTCCGTGTACCTGTAGGATGTGACTGTATGAATATGAGGTCAGCATGTGGATGGCAGATGAATGAGCATAGCGAGTGATTACGATGCCCGCACGCAGCAAATCACATGGTTGCTCTGCTCCGCCTGAACTAAAGCTCTCCATTCCACTTCATCAGGTTGCGGCAGTAAGACAGAGCTCACCTGAAATTCACCTCACTCAGATCTTACTCCCCTGGGCTTAGCCCTTAACGCTCCTGTCTCTCAACTTGCCCTTTACGCTGAACTTTGTTTATCATTTTTGATAGTTAAAAATATACAGTGCGCATACTTAACTAGCTAAACCACTCAGGTATCACACACTGCTCCCAGCTGTTCCCACTCACGGAATCTGAAGGGTGAAAAATGTAGTTGATAAAAGAGAAAAATGAATACATTGGTCCAGTAAGTGTTTGTCTGCAGCCACTTCAGTCAAACCAGAGTGGAGTTAATGGTAGGAGATGGAAAATTGGTTTAGATTATATGAAATACTCAGTGGTGTAGATAGTGCTGATAAATGGACCTTGAGTCATTTGGGTCTTATCTGAGTTTTGTGTTATAGTCTAAAAAAATTCCAGTCACTGGTGAGTTGCTGATATCAAACTTACATTTGTTCACTTTCTGCAGTTTCTGCATTCTGTGGGTGAGACGTGCATTTAGAGAGTTGCAAAAAAAAAAAAAATATTTCAAACTTCGAATGTGTGATAATATCACTGGACTTGACTAAGAATTGTTTTCAGTTATTTACCTGTGCTAATTATAACCTGATAATGCAATGCATGGGTTTTGCCAAATGTGCTGAAATTGCATGTGGGGTCTTGAGAAGTTTGATGTTTAGGGCTGAGGAAGTTGCATATAGTGCATCAGAAAGTATTGACAGCGCTTTTTTTCCCCTCAAAGTTCTACACACAACACCCCATAATGACAATCTGAAAAAAGTTCTAGAATTATTTGTAATGTATTAAAAATAAAATAAAATAAACTAAGAAACCACATGTACATGAGTATTTGCAGCCTTCACCCAATACTTTGTTGAAGAACCTTTGGCAGCAATTACAGCCTCAAGTCTTTTTGAATATCAATTTCAATTTATACATTTATTAGAATTTCTATAGCGCCAAATCACAACTTCCATTGTCTCAAGGCGCTGTACAAGGTAAGGACAAAATACAGAAGTACAGAGGTCATAAATATTACAGAATTACAGAAAGAGAAAACCCCAACAGGTCACACATTGAGCAAGTGCTAGGCATATATGATGCCACAAACTTGGTACACCTATCTTTGGGCAGTTTTACCCTTTCCCCTTTGCAGCACCTCTCAAGCTCCATCATGTTGGATGGGAAGAGTCGATGCACAGCCATCTTCAGATCTCTCCAGAGATCCTCAATTGGATTCAAGTCTAGACTCTGGCTGGGCCACTCATGGACATTCACTGAGTTGTTCTGAAGCCACTCCTTTGTGATCTTGGCTGTGTGCTTCGGGTCGTTGTCCTGCTGAAAGACGAACCGTCTCCTCAGTCTGAGGTCAAGAGCGCTCTGGAGCAGGTTTTCCAGGATGTCTCTGTTCATTGCTGCATTCATCTTTCCCTCTATCCTGACTAGTCTCCCTGTTCCTGGCCCACAGCATGATGCTGCCACCATCACTGTAGGTGATGAGCGGTGCCTGGTTTCCTCGGAACATGACGCCTGGCATTCACACCCAAGAGTTTAATCTTTGTCTCGTCAGACCAGAGAATTTAATTTCTCATGGTCTGAGAGTTCTTAAAGTGCCTTTTGGCAAACTCCGTGTGTGATTTACTCAGGAGTGGCTTTCTTCTGGCCACTCTACCATACAGGTCTGATCGATGGAGTGTGTTGCAGAGATGGTTGTCCTTCTGGAAGGTTCTCCTCTCTCTTCAGTGACCATTGGGTTCTTAGTCACCTCCCTGACTAAGGCCCTTCTCCCCTGATCGCTCAGCTTAGATGACCGGCCAGCTCTAGGAAGAGTCCTGGTGGTTCCAAACTTCTTCCATTTACAGATGATGGAGGCCACTGTTCTCATTGGGACCTCTAAAGCAGCAGACATTTTTCTGTACCTTTCCCCAGATTTGTGCCTTGAGACAGTCCTGTCTCGGAGGTCTACAGACAGTTCCTTTGACTTCATGCTTGGTTTGTGCTCTGACATGCACTGTCAACTGCGGGACCTTATATAGACAGGTGTGAGTCCAATCAACTGTATTTACCACAGGTGGACTTCAATGAAGCTGTGGAAACATCTCAAGGATGATCAGTGGAAATAGGATGCACCTGAGCTCAATTTTGAGCTTCATGGCAAACGCTGTGAATACTTATGTATGTGATTTTTTATTTTTTTATTTTTAATACATTTGCAAAACATTCTAAAAATCTTTTTTCATGATGTCATTATGAGGTGTTGTGTGTAGATGTTTTAGGAAGAAAAATGCATTGAATCCATTTTGGAATAAGGCTGTATCATAACAAAATTAGTAAAAAGTGAAGTGCTGTGAATATTTTCCGGATGCACTGTATATAGAAATCGACTGATATATAAGTCAAGAATTAAGTCAGTAGACAATATTGCCCTTTTGGATATTAACAAGTTTATATTTGACATCTTGAAATGAATTGTGCAACACTGCCGTTCTGAATGAGTGAGGACATTTAAAAAAAAAAAAAAATTGTGTTATTTATTGAAAGATAGAAATTAAGATGAAATGTTTCTCGTTATTTTATTTTGTTCAAACCCAATTTTCCTGTTTTCTGGAAAACATGACTTAGGGTTTTGATATTTGTTACTGCTATAAAAGCTCTATCTGACAATAGTTTTACTTTCAGACTTTTAATTTTGATACAACATTCTTAATAACATTTTAGAAAGAGTTCTATAAATGCAACTAAAACCATCAGTAAGCATTTCCCTATAGTTTGTGCTGAGCTCGCACCAACACTGTAAAGTATGTCGGCTTTTTTCCCACAGAGCTGGACCACATACAGTATATAAAACTGCCTTTCCAGGGTAGAGTACTGAATATTTATTAAAACTCAACTTAAAGAAGTATCATTGCTCATACTTGGTATTGGCAAAAACAGAAATGAAAATATTCCTATGGTATATATATTATATTTTATTATTATACAAACAAGAGGAAGAAACTTGGAGGATATTTGATTGTCTGAAGAACTCCTACTGGTCATCATAAATATTGCACCATGAACTGCTGAAGCTGTTATTGTTGCATTGCACATCTATGCACAAAAACACATTTTAATGGAATAATGATTTGGAAATTTCTTGACCTCAGAAACATGCATTTTCTGCCCACTCATGCCAATTAAATACTGTATATGCATATATACATCTTTTTTTTTTTCAGAGGAATACATGTCTCTGCTCTCGTCACAGTAATTAACTGTGGGACTGTGAATCCATACGACACTGTGGGCCGCACAGAGTTAAGGATTGTGTGAGGTGGTGCAGAGCAGGAGAGATCTGAGAGCACGGGAGAGAAGAGCACGCAGAGAGAATGAGATGATTGTAGTGTGAGCGAGAGAAAAGGAATAACCGAGAGAGGAAATGGAGATGGGGACAGAGGTGCGACAGAGACAAAAAAGCAGCAGGAAGTGTGGAGAAAGAGGGAGGCAAATTAAGCAGCTGAAGAGTGTAGTTAAATTCAACGTCTGAAGATCTGTTCCAAGGCCCACAATCGGCAGCAGACAGGAGCTATTTTAGTATGAGCATGTGTGCATGCATGAACGTCCATCCACGCAGGTGTTACAGATCTGTTCTAAGTGGCATTAGTGCAGTGAGGGATCATTAGGTGCTTCCAGTAAAGCATCTACGAATGAGATGAAACGCTATCCTGAGAGGTTCAGCTTCATTAAGAAGGAGTAGTACGACAAAGTATCACGAGATTGAAGTTAAAACATAAAGACTAACAAATTGTAATGTGTGGAAAAACAAAGCTGTGAATCCAGCTCTTTGAGTGAATCTGTTATTTCAATCTTTCCATCTCAACCCTGCAAAAACAACTAATAACCTCCCTTCATCATTGCCATGCTGATGGTGTTGTCACTTCCAAGGGCTCTTCCTCATCTCTCTGACCTCCTGGGCAACCCGCAGGGTGACCTGGAGTTGAACCTGCAACCCTTTCCCCCATCAGGATCAATACTGAGATCTAAGCAGCACCGCCAATGTGCCTAAATCCTCCTGTGGCACCTCTGGCATACTGATGTGTGTATGTTGGCTGTGAGGTGAGAGGAGGAAAGAAGGCAGTGGAGACAGAGCTTTAATAACACAGAGGAGCTTGGACTCCTCAGGCAGTACCTGGGTGAGAAAAACGCCGGAGGAGCATGTGTGTGCATCTATGACCGCCTCCTCCATCGAGCCATGTGAAAAATGATTTTGTTTGTTTTTCAGCTACGTGCAAGATTATCTATCTATCTATCTATCTATCTATCTATCTATCTATCTATCTATCTATCTATCTATCTATCTATCTGTCTGTCTGTCTGTCTGTCTATCTATCTATCTGTCTACCCATCCATCCGTCTACCCATCCATCCGTCCATCCTCTTAGTTTTTTTTAAAGTCTTCCACTATGGACTGGTCCTCTTGAATATTGGCACACAGTATGAAGTCTTGCTGTTAGGTTCATCTGGGTCAGTCGGTGGCCTAGTGGTTAAGGGAACAGACTTGGGTCTGTTCTGCCCCTGGTTCGAAAACCCTACTGATGTGCCCTGAGCATTGTATCATCCCCAGACTCTAATCACCGGGCAGGGGGGTTAAATGCAGAGGCATGCTTTCCTGAAGGATACTCTCGAGGGATTAATAAAGTTAAAAAAAATAAAATAATAAGATCACGTATCACAAAGTGGAGTGTGGGGCTGTAATCATCTGGTGCATCTTTTACTTGACTTGGGGATAATGCAAATATCATTAGACCCCTGGTCTCCATTTTTGGAAAGATGCTTTTTAAAAGACCAGTACAAGAAGCAGATACTGCTTTTCTGATGTTTTGCTGATAGTTACTGCTAAATGAAAACAAGAAACCTTAGCAGCCGTGCAACAACATTTTTGTTTCAGCTACAATTTCTCTAACATGTGCTATTTAAATGAGTTATTGTACAAATGTGTTGGTAAATTACTGACCTGATTTCACAGTGTAACATCATCTCAGTGACTGCAAGTTAGACAAACTTTTGTTTACTATTTTCCTATTATTTATCAAACATCTCAAATTTTTCTTCTTCTTCTTTCTGCCTACAGTTCAGTCCTAGCTTCATGAACACGGTCCTCAAGAGCACCTTCAACGTGACACTCAACAACCCTCTGGGCTCCCGCTGCCCCCGCCGTGTGGCCCCCAGTCCCTTCAGGGCCCATAAGACAATTAACGCTGTCATGCCAAACACCTCCATCAGCATGGACTCTCACTAGAGCTCTGCCGGGTCAAACCTAGGGACCGAGAGGTCAGTAGGGTGAAGGATTAATGTTAGAGTCAAGACATTTTGAATTTATTTTCAGTTTTTATGAATATTTATGGATTTGGTTCATACTGAATCTCAACAGCTAAAATGATGAGCTGATTAAATAAACTGTGGTGCGGCTTTCAGTTGGTTCAAGGAGTGAAAAAGAAAAGCAATTTTTTTTTGGCATTTCTTGGTACAAAAAACAAAATCATTTTTGTTCTAGAACAGATGCAATTATTCAAACATAATTTTAACCGAATCTAATAATTCTGCTATTCATAACATTGTCTCAGCCCACAGCCAGTACACATACAGTACATGTTGCAGCAAAGTTTTTTTATTTTTGCCTATTGAAATACAAATACTTATACTTTTTATTTTATTTTTATACCGTAAAATTATATAAAACAAAACAAACTTTTTAAACTGGTTTGGGAACATTAGTTCTATAGGAGAACCCAAATCCAGAAACATTAAAATTATAATTTCTGTTCAGAATGGAAAAATTGTCAAGTTGAAATTGAATATTTCCGTTAACTAAGATAAATGATGAGTGAAGTATTGAATAAACGCAAAATTCTTTACGCCTCTTTAGACTATTTATTGGGGAAATGCTGGCTTTGCAGGGAAAAGGGAGAAGGATAACGATAATATAAATCAAAAGTATAATTTGGTCTGACTGGCCGGATTGTAACGCCAAACTGGACCGCATCCGGCCCCCGGGCCTCAGTTTGCCCAGGTCTGGTCCATAGGCTGAAAACGTAGTATGTTTTCAGCCTATGTGTGTTGATGCGAGCCCGGAATCTAACATTTTAAATCATTTGTGCATGTTTTTTCTCTGTGTGCAAATGCTTATGAATTAATGAGTGACTCATCAGTCACTCAAAGTGTCCGTGACTGTCTCTCTCTGTGTGTGTGTGTTGTGCAAGCCTGCATCGCAACTCCATAATGCTATCAAACAACAACACACAATAAATCCCCCCCCGAGCTGTTGTTTTATTAACAGACTTTGACTTTTTCAAGTGCTACAAATTGCCCTTGCAGTTAATTTCACAGCAAATTTGATAATTAGAGCAGCTAATATCTGATGCTTATGAGACTCAAAGCTCAAAACTACCACAGTCCTGACTGATTAACTTATTTTCTCTTTGATTGTTCCAAGCAGCAGTTTGGTGGAAGATAACCGCTGTGTAATCAATACAGAAAAGCGAAACGTCTATACAAGCCCTGCGTCTACAGCCCACGTCTCCGCGGTTCTTTACTTCTGCTAATGACAATCTGGCCACGCCGCTTGTTGAATCAATAACAATTCAAATGCTATTGATATGAATTTTGCCTCCAGTATTTGGCGGGCACCTGTCTATAAAGCTCTTTCAAGTGACGTAAGAATAAAACTGATGATGATGATCGAGGATTAAATATTTTTTTTTTGTGGCGTGTGGCTCATTGTTATTACAGTGGATAAGTTAGTATTCAGAACTGTTTAGGGTCTGCGTTTGAATATTGCTGATTATCTGGATGATATTTAATTTTTTACTTATAACCAACGCTCAAGACAAAAAAAAAAAAATATTGCTTTGCCTGCATTAATTATAAAAGCAATTTATTATGCATTTGTGCAGACCAGGAAAGACACAGGCGTGAAAGTCATATAGAAGACAGATAAGCTAATTTTCCTCTCCCATTTTACACTGATTTTGTTTGTTGATCTAATTAGCCCCGTCCAATTTTGCAGACACATGCAGAGGCACAACAACAAACATCGAAGCACAAACTCAAAACCCGGAGAAGCTGCTTTATAATACACGTGCCAGGCACAAAAATAGAATATTTTCACTCTCCAAGTAAGATAACAAGTGATAAAGTATGTAAAATCAACCTCTTAAGAAAGAGACAGTGAGATCTTTCTCTTTCCTTTACAGGAGGTGGTGCTGTGATCACATGAGGGTTTTCATGATGAATCTTTTGAGTGTACTGGTAAAGAAATGTCAGACTTTACAGTATAACATTTGTTTTTAATTAGTAAAACTATGCATGACACATTTTACTGTAGTTAGAATCAATTGTTTCATTATTTTCTGATCCTCTATTATGACATGAAGCTGGTAATTTTATTAAAAAAAATCAGAAAACACATTTAAAGTTCATCTAAGTCCAAATTGATCATATCTCAGCTAAGTAAGCGCAGCCTAATGAATCAGTACTTTTTCATCTAATGCAAGAACAGAAAATCCCTATGACTGGTGTGTTGTCAGAATCATGCGTTTGTTATACAACTGTTCCTATACATACCATTTTATAATAATTACATATTTATAATTACAATAATAATTTAGAATATTTTATTAGAACCCAATTTCTATTTTTTTTTCCATATTTATAGTTTACTGTTTTACAACCTTTTATTCTATCTCTATTTTATTTTTATTTTTTTAATTTTCCTCAGCAATAACACAGCAAAGCACATTCCTTATACTGTCTCAGGCATACGTGGCAATACATTCATTCTGATAAGAAAGCAGTTGTTAAGTTAGTTGTGGTCAGAACGGGTCATATCTCAGTGAAAAATACCTGTTTTTGAGACATTTTGTAACTTTTGTAACTGTTCAGGACATTTTGTAACTTTTGAATTTCCATTAAATTAGACTTTAAACCACGATACATGTGAACAACACTCCGGAGCCTTTGGTCGAGTTGCACTCACGAAACTTGACTCACTGTTATAACACTCTAATATTCTCACCGGCAGCGTTGAAATTGCCTTGTGTGACACTCTCGGAGATATTTTAAAACTGCTCTGTCTAAAGAGAAATAAATTACCACTTCTTACTTTCCTATCTACGCACAGAAAAATGTTAAGGTTCTAAAATACACAGTGGAACTGTCACTTTCCTGTATGGCTTCATAAAATTATCTTCATCATAAAGGAGGCTGTTGGTTTAAGCTGCAGTCGGTGGCCTACTGGTTAAGGAAGAGTACTTGTGTCTGTAAGGCCCCGCCGGTTCAAATCCTCCTACTGTCAAGTTACTCCTGAGCATGGTTGTGTCCCTACACAGTGCTTCCCAGGCAGCTCAAAAGCTGCTCACTGTTCACTTTGGTGATGGGTTAAATGCAGAGGTGACATTTCGTTGTGTGCTGTGGTGTGAATGACAAAAAAAAAAAAAAAAAAATTCATCTCTAACTATATATATGCACCCATAATTTAAAAACAAATGTAAAATTAAATCAAAGATATAGCTTATATTTAAAGTAAATAATCAATAAATCTATCATCCCTCTTTTCATTTTTGCTTGATTTTCAGTTTATACACAAATTGCTCATAAATAAAACAATAATATTATCATTATTATCATTTCTTATCTTGCTGTGATAAGAAAAAAAACATGTCCGTTCTATAAACATAATATTGTCTTAATTATGATTATTCATTTATCAGTTAACTTTAAAGTAATCAAACATATGGCCATTTAAGGAAGTAGACTTTGGTCCACAGGGTTTGATTCTCCCAGTTCCTTGGAGAAGTGGAAATTGTTAAGGACTTGTTGGTGCTTATGGAGCCTGATAAACGTCAGTCTTCTACCGTCCCTCTCTGCTGGAGACCTGTTGATTTACACTCTGTTGTAATGATCATCGGCCATAAATCTGCTGTTTAAGAGGAGAAAAGGCTCAGGAAACGTTTCAACCCGTACTGCATGTCTGTGTCGAAACATGTGGCTTCACAGGTTAGAGGTGCCACGTCTCTCATTGTTCATGTGGGCC
>JAFBJS010017841.1:1648-12155 GCA_016785265.1 Paraplagusia blochii | reverse complement strand
AAAAAAAAAAAAAAAAAAAAAAAATCTGATTATAAAAAGTGAAGGAGTTGCATTAGATCCCAGTCAAGGACGAAGGTTATTCTCTCAAAAAGAAAAAAAAAACCTGGTTCACGGACCAATACTGGTTCTTGGACTATTTGCTCTGGCCTCTATATCTATTATATTATTCAATATATATATATATATTATCTAATATTTATTCATTACAATAATTCAACAACTGGCCCAACATTGGTCTGTGGTTGGTGACAATGAAAAGTTTAAAATTACTTAGATTAAAAGTAAAAAAATATTTTTTAAAAATCCATATTTTTATATATGGCAAATATACTGTATAAAGCATCGAAAAAGATTATTTAGAAAATGATGTATAAGAAAAAGATATTTGTGTGATGTATTTAATAATATACATGTATCCTATTTGTATGTACAGTATATCAATTTATTATATTTAGTAGAAGCTAATATAATAATCTCTACTGTGTTAAATACATAATTAAATATGCCATGTATTTCACCTTCTTCTTCATTGTTTATCTCCTAATTGACTGAAGTCATTCTGATTCCTGCCAACGTTGTTGAAATAAAAAAAAATCATGTTAAGTCGTTTTAACATACAAGTCTGAGAAACTTATTCAGTCCATGTATAAATGCATCCATTAAATGGCAATAATAAAAAAAAAAAATAATGAACATCGTTGTGTGTGTCACGCTTGACTGACTGGTCCCGCCTCAGTAAGTCTACAGCATTAAGATAATGTGTAGTTTTGACATACAGTGTGGAACTGTGGGACGCAGACTCATGACATTACCCATAATCCCCTCCGCCCCCACTGCGAAGACATGATCACTGACTGCGTGTTTCTACATTACAGTAGTGACCAGTGCAGGTAAACAGCAGGTGTCATGTCAGCTTCTTATCATTTCTGTCGCTGCTACAACACCTTCCACCGGTGTATTTGTCATGGCAGTAAAAGGAACATTGCTGCAGTACAGCAACAGTATGACAACTGGACTGCGGTGTTACATGGTTTAACTCTGTAAATACAACAGTGTTACATTTTTACATCATTGACCTCAACCTTTAACAAGACTTTTCTTTTTTTTTTCTACTTTTCATTTATTATTTTTAATCACTACAACAAGACTCTATTTATTCATAAGCCTAAATATTACTGTCATACACTAACACAGTTAAAACACCAGTTTAAACCAAGGCTTTGAACCAGAATATTTTGCCAAGTTTCTGGTTAGAAGCCAGAAGAATATATATATATATATATATATATATATTAATATATAATATATATATTTCTGGTTGTTGCATGAGATTCTCAGAATGTCTTCCCAGCTAAACACAAAAGGTGTCAAGTATATATAGTATTTGTATGTAAATATGTACATATAAATGTACATGTATATATGTGTATAATATATATACAGTATATATATTAGATCTCACATTACGTACATACGTATGTGTATAATATATATGTATAATGATATTATATGTGTATAAGTGTATAATATGTATGTATAATGATATTATATATGTGTATATGTGTATATATGTGTATATATATACACACACATATATATACATACATGCATAAATACACATATAAACATATACAGAATAAATATATATATATATATACATACATATACACACACACATATACATACATATATACTGCACGACTGTATACATATAAGTTGTTTGTGCTTTACCAGAGAGATACTGTAGTCCGTTGATAGTGTATTACTACCTTATATTATTTATCATATATGATATTACTATAATATATTTTAATATGACACAATATATTGACCAGCCATGGTAAAATATGTTGTGTCTATAAACTAGAATTTTACCTATTGACGGAGATGTGATAGTAGTTGGTAGTCAGTCCTCCTCATTTGGTCTGATGATGCGCCAGGTCATTGTAGGCGACAACTTTTTAGGAGACCAATGATTGTGGCAAAAACACAGAGTTTTTAAAGAACAAAATAAAAACGGTATTAACCGCTAACCCTTATTTTAACATAAGCTTTTCAGTTACTGGTTTTAAGCTTTGCTCCTTGAACCAAATCAAACTTTCGTGTATCTCATCATCCGTAAAACTAGGAAAGCATTTTCTTGGTCCATTTGCATATTTAGGATGAAATAAACAACAGTATAGAGTTTGGTGGTTGTCTCCTGCTTCAACTCATTGGCTGCCTCTGCTGTTCTTTTTTTTGCCCCAGTGACTCCAGACAAATAATTCATGTTGGCCTTTCGCCCTATGTGTCAAAAAATGAAGAGAGGGGGAAAAAGTTTGAGCTGATCAAAAAAATAATTACATTCTTCGGAAAAGATAGTTGAGGGAAATGAGAGTCTGGTGATGGGGATTTGTTGCCAGGGGGTTTACACCTTTTCGTCTTTCCGCTTAAAAAAAAAAAAAAAAAAAAAAAGGAGCTTGTGTGACATTCGACGCTGTGGAAGAATTGAGCCCTGAAACCATGAAATACATTTCGTTGCTTCCACCCTGACCTTGAGCCCTTTAGCCCGTAGCCATTACTGTCACACACCCACGACGGGTCAACGCTCGAAACCCCTGAATAAAACCGTCTTCACCTTCCAGACAGAGGAGGTTGTGGTGGTTTATAAGGGCAGAAAAAACACAGACAGGTCCCTTGTAATGTATGAGACGCTGTTATTTGTTTCTTCAAGGTTGCCTGCAGCCTGATGTTTTTTGTCCAGCCTCCGGACTTACTTTTTTTTTTTTACCTCCTTTCCCCTCGTTCAACCCATCAGTTTCACTCTTTTCTACCTCTCTCTCTACTTTCCAAAGATTCCTGTGGCCCCTCTGAGAGAAGTGTGTGAAAATGCACAATGCCGCACCCGCCCCCCCCCCTCAGGCTGCCCACCCCCGGCACAGAGTGTGAGAAGAGGGCCCTGCATTTGATGCCTGACTGACCAAATCTTCTGCCAGATAGCAGGGCCTTTCTATTCCCAGCGGCGCGGTGAGAGCGTGGCCAGAAGTGGTGCGGAAGGAGAGAGGAAAGCACAGTAATTGTATCAAGGTCTGTAGAGATTCCCCACCCACCCCGACACACACACACCCTCCTCTGCTCTAATCCTCTCCTGAACTGCTCCTCAGTTAAAAGGGAAAGGGTCCCTGGGTAGTCAGAGGCAACTTCTGCACAGAATAACCAAAAAAAAAAAAACAGTGTGCACTCATATATGAATAACGTTCAATTTATCACATGAGGGCCCATATATTGAACACAACACTGTCCCCAAATCTATCTATTTTTCAACACTATTAAAGAAAAAAAAAAAAACCTCAGATTTTGCAAAGAAAAACTGAAATATACAGTACGTGACGATAATTTACATTCCAGAAATGGTCGGTCTGAAGGTGACGACACAAACAATACGACTGCGAGAGAAGTCGTTCAGCACAACAACCATTAAGGCTTCACGTAAAGACAGCAGAGAAACACAACAATGGAGCGGAGCCAGTGACACCCTCCTCCTTTAAAGAGCCTGCTATTGTAATGCTAAATATTTTATCAGTTGACGGGGAGGGAAGTTCAGACGACCTCAGGAGAGACACGCAGTTCAAGTGTTTGTCGGACCTGAACATTTAACAGCTCATAATGAAAAAAAAAAAAGAAACAAAGAATTTTATACCCATTAAAACTACACATTTGACTCAATTTAGATTTATTATATTCTATTTCAGAAAATCCAGTTTCTGGCGTTACAGATACAAATATTATTATCATTTTACTCCCTGATCTGAGACTTATATTTTCTTTTGGATAAAAAAAATAAAAACAATCCAAACTGAAACTGCTTTGATGACTGATTGGAAATATAAACACTGTCTGCTCTGATCTTATCAAAATAAAATCAGCATATATTCACAGTTGGCATATACTGTATATTAGCTGCACAGATGTCCTTTTCTACCACAACATTGCATTCAGTGTTCAACGACATGCTGACGACAGTCATCTCTTTGCACCTCTTCCTTGCAGTCTCTTCTGAACTGTCTGCTAAAGGTCCTAGATAAGGTTCAATACTGTTAGATCTCAGGTACTAGTTACCAGTGTTGAGTAACTCTACCTGAGGCCTGGTCCATCATGTCCCGATAACAGCAGGTTCACTGACACAAGTCCCCTCAGAAGACATTTTTTTTTTCCTATATGTCAACTCTGTCTCACATAAAGTGGGTGCAGTTGTTCTGAAGTATTTCCCTACCTGTAATAAAAAAAATATAACCATATCTGAAGTTTTTTCCTACCTATAATATTGTGCTACTGTCCGCTTTAAAGGACGTAGCATATTTTTTATAGACGTTAATCAACCACAATATCTTTCTGATATCTTTAAAAAAGAGGGTAGGAAGATATTATGGCTGTTTTTAGACACTGACTTCAACAGCCTGAGGGCCCTCCCAGTGGCGAGGCCAGGGATTTGCAGCCCCTTTATCCTATTCTGTTAATCTGACCTTGCTTGATACTGTAGTTTTTTTCTCAATTTATTTATTTTTTGCTCATTGTTTTTCACTCAAACTTCTAAAAAGCATTTATTTATATGTGATGTTATATTCCATCACAGTTTATTTAAATATGAATTATCAAGAAAATTAAATCAATTGTATCGAGCCACCACTAGAGACGCCATCTTTGGTTGCATACATTTTTTTATTTTCAATTCATCGGCAATTATAGAAATTGGACTAGCGCTAGGAACCAGTTCAAGGAACAGAGAAGAAAACCAGGATAATTTTGTTCCAGATCAGAAATGCTTATTAATAATAATGTTAACCATTCATGCAGTTTTGTTTCATTCTCTAAAAATCACGTGTAGCCTACAATCAGTCATTTGTCTCCTAAAATGTCTTTGGTAGCTGGGGCTTTGTACAAGAATTTTTTGGCAATCGCATGAGAACAGAAACAATAATTTAATAATTCTGGTTTTGGGTTCCACCCTGAAAGTGACTGGTAATAACAAAAATATTGTTCCTGAAACTTTTTAGGAGAAGAATGACTTTGATTGTGGCAGGATTTTTAAAGAAGAACAAATAAAGGGAAATTAACAGGTTAACATTAATATAAAAAAAGCGTTTCTGTTTATTATGTTTCTGTTTTTTTTTATAATCGAAGCCAAATTCCAAAGGTTTCCAATTTCGTTCCTTGAACTGGTTCAAAGACGTGATTATGACTTAAAATGTTGAACTATTTATACTTTTTTGTAACAATGAGCAACAAAAATGAGGAAGTTGGTCGATGTTTTGTAGCTATGGTTAGAAATAAAACACCAATACAAACTGCACTGAACCCATTCACTGAGTCGACTGAACCAGAATTCCTCTTCCAGGGATCAGGACGCTCCACATCCATTTCAAAGGGTCGTGCTCAAGTGCTGCACATTTTCTACATCCCTTCCAATTCATTACCCCTCCTCACCCACATGTATTATTCTGCCCGCTACACACTCCCTCTGGTCTCTGAGGGCAAATTTACTGGTTGAGGCATTTTGACTCCATTTACCTTTTAAAAGCTACAGTTTAAGGCTCAATATTTACTCGCACGACTCCATTCCTCGATGGCCTGCTGGAGCTGCCGGCTTCCTTCTGCTTTAGTGAGCAGCTTAACTTTTCCTTCACTGCTTTATTTTAGGAAAATGTAAAAATATGGTTGGTTTTGCTGAGTAAAATATAAAAAATATACTTGATTTACATACATTTTTAAACCTAAATTTAATTCACATCCAAGTACAGTGCCGGTATTTTCCGTCATTATCGTACAGTTGCAGTAGATTAAACGCCAGGCTGAGTTGTAATGATCTGGTTGCACGGTGGAGAAGTGGGCTTCATATATAGGACATGAGTCTCACCCTCACTCTCCTCCAGTGGAGACGGGGGGAAACATTATGCATATTTCAGATGGATTTAAGCAACGTCCTGTGGGTCCTTTAAAAGCCCATCTTATTTATGAGGACAGCATATTATCACCATCAGGAGAGTGTCACATAGGCTTGGGGAGCGAATGACTCTAATTGTTGCTGGCATTTGAAGAATGCACTCCTGTGTGGGGCCGGAGGTTTTTTTTTTTTTTTATATATATGTCTTTCCATCCAACTGAGAAGACAGTCAACAAAAGAAAGTTTGACTGTTTTTCTGGAGGTTGCTTCAGTCTAAATAACCAAATATATATTTGGTTGTAATATGTTTTTTTTTTATTTTTTATCAAGCAGATGTTAAGCTCATTCATTCATCTTCATCTGCTCATCCGTTACTAAGTCCAAGAGACAGCAGTCTCCACAACTGCCACCCAAATCACACTACACCATACTGTGTGCCTGCCAGGGTTATAATAGTTTTGGATTTTTCAGTGTAGTTTTGTTTTAGTTAGTTTTGCCTTTTAGCACAGTAGTTTTAGTTATTCGTAAAAGCAAGTCTTAGTTAGTTTTGTCCAAAATGTTTAGTTTTAGTTTTCGTTTTCTGCGAGATTTGACCAAAGACGAAAACGAAGGGTAGTTCATTTCTAATTTCAGTTAGTTTTGTTAGGACACATTTTCGTTTCAGTTAGTTATAGTTTTTTTAATTGAATTATCGTTTTAGTTAGTTTCAGTTAACGAATAGTTTTTTTTCAGTGATCGTTTTTTCGTTAGTTTTCGTTAACGATGATAACCCTGGTGCCTGCCTGTGGTACGTTGTGGATAAGGTGGTGAGGTCGCTGGAAGTTATGTGGGTCAGGACGGTGCTGTGATCAGAGCAACTAAGTGTAAAAACTGGTGGAATCGAACCTGAAGACTTGTTGACCCATTATGCTTCCTTAGCCACTAAGCTACCACGGCCGCTCATCCCAATGTCAAAAGACATGAAAAAATATTTAGGAGAAACAAAAAGAAAAAGAAAAAAAAAGGTAACTTTTATAGTTGTTTAACAATGAGAAAACCTAACCTTGCAGGAAGTTTGGGTATCATATCCAACTGTCCTCCTTTCCTACATCCTTAAAACTTAGTAAGGTATGGGACCAACCTCGGAGCGTTCTTCCACAGACTGGGGACTGTCTATTTTTCTCAAATGGTATCTATCTAATCTAATCTATCTTGAACCTTTGCAAATCACACCAATAGACATTATTGGAAAAATCTTCTTTTCCTTTCGCCTTGTCCCTTTTTTTCAGGGGTTTCCACAGTGATTCAACAATTTCCCTCTCCCCCTGTCCTCTGTGTCCTCAACTTCAACTCCAACCACCTCCATGTCCTGCCTCACTGCATCCATAAATCTCCTCTTCGGCCTTCCTCTTCGTCTCTTAGCCGGTAGCTATCTATCTCTATCTCTAGCAACATTATTGGAAAATCATTGACCATTATTGAAGATTAGTAAAGATATTTTTATTCTTGATCGAGTGACATCTGAACAATTAGTCTAAGTCAAGTTTAGAACATTGAATAATAGTAATTGAAACAGACTCCCAGAAGATATTAGGCCCAAGTTGACCCAAAAAATTAAAAGTACCATAGCATGTATGCTAACTTTTAAGATACAAAAAAAAAAAAAATCTGAAACCATCTGAAATCTGAAATCTGAGTGAAACCAGTTCCACTCCCCGTTTGCGTTCACATTACAAACTAACGCGCATTTGCTCTGTAGTAGGGGGTTTCACCCCCTGTAGTAGGGGGTTTCAATACCGAATTAATTAATACGGGTGTAAAGCAATAAACAGTGAAACGGTTGTCCCTCCCGGCGTGTGTGTGTGTGTGAACACAACAACACCTGCATTAGTTTAACGAACTCGTAAAATGCTATGGGTACGGCTCATCTCCTTGTCAACCGCTAGATGTTACTGCGTTATTAGGAACAGGATTACAAAACACTTCCTCATATTTTCTCTCTCTTTGTGTCTCCTTCTCATCGCTTTCATACGTCGCCTTGATCTTTCTTTAACCTGCTCCATTTATTCCTCAAAACTGCACGTGCGATTGTTGACAGAATCCATGTTGAATTAAACCGCGTATTAACGAGATATCGTTTTATAACCACGTGATCAAATTGAAACTGGACCATGGTTAAACTAATGCGCATTCGCTCCCCTATTGTGTGTGAATGCAAAGTGGGTATCGAATGCGCAGCGAATACCAAATTAAACTGAATGTGAATGCAAAGTGAATCGAATGTAGATTAGTTAATATGGGATCGAATCCTGAATTACCTACTTCGGTATTCGATTCCGAATTGAATGAGAAAATGGTGATAGTTTGGTGCAGTGTGACATGGGTGGTCGTCTTGGAGACTGCTGGCGCTGCGACCCAGTTTCGGATGAAGATGAATGAATGAATCTACCATTGGTCAGTGTAACTCGCCTGTCCCTCCAGCACAGAGGTTGTTAGACGATGGAGACACTTAAAGTTAATTTCCCTACACCTGAACCCACAAAGACACGCAGCACGGACACAGACACGGACTGTGCTGCGTTGTAAATAAGGACCACAGTGTCTCAGCAGCAGGACAGGGACATAAATCTTGGAGCCCCGAGGACAGGTGTGGGATCCAGGGACGGAGAAGTTTAAAGGCCGACACAAGTGCCTTGATTCACTGTAATTGTCAGAGTACAGTGGATAACAGTGTAGTTACCGTCCCTACAGAGACAACTCTGCGTCCACACTGAGTTCCAGAGACTCCAAGGAGAATTTAACAAACTAATTCAAGCACAAAAGCCAAATACCAGAACAGTTTAAACAATAATTCCACTTTTTTTGTCAAAAATAAAGCACTAACTGCGACAGTTTCTCATCGTTTTATTCCGTTGCTGCTCACTTTTCCACTGGTGCAGCAGCCGGGATAATAAAGACGCAGGAAAACTACAACAAGCAAGAGCACAGACCCAGAAGAATTACAGCTGCAGCCATTATAGAAGTCCCTAATCCCATGTCCATACTGCATCACCGTCCCACCCCCCTAGAAAAATCAATACTAAGTTGAAAGCGAGGTAAAATAACCGCGGTCCCTTAAAAACACAGGGGCCGTCGGTGGGAATTATTAAAAATGTACTTTCCTCTCAACTCTCTCGCAGCGCTTTGCTGCGTAAGAAGTTAATTTCCCTCCGACATCGTTTTAATCTGGCGGTGGCGCACACACACACATACATCAATTAGCTTTTATCGTTCATCTTTGCTGCTTTTGATGAGTTATATCCCGGAGATCTATGGACTGAGTGACAGGCAGGAATGTTGGTGCGTGCGCTGCTGCGTTTGTCCAGGCAAGCCCCGATCACATCAGTCACACCTGGCGACTGCCTTGGGCTTACCAGCCTGTAATTTCATGGCTCAAAAGTACAATGTCTCATTCTGTCAACACTCACCACTGATGGAGGCTCACTCATTTACCCTGGTGTGCTGCATTCCTGCGTTTTTTTTTACTCTTTGGTATTTGCCTGGTGCAGTAGATACTCCACAGTATATTCTCACAAATTCTCTTCAATTGTTGTGGTGTGTTGTGGGAGCAGCAGAGGGAAAATATTGAAAATGGCGGAATTTAAGAAGCGACTGCGGAGATAAGCGGGAGATTAATGGCAGCTGTGAATCATGCCCTGGCCTCACTGCAGGCTCTTTTCACCGATGGTGGTCTGTAGTAGAGAACTCTGGCAGATGATGTGAGTGCGACTTGGAAATATTGTCTCTATACTGCTGTCTTCTGCCCTCTCACTTGGTATTACCTTAAAATACAAGTAAAAACCAAGGAAATCTCCAAAATCCTCCTTTAAATACATTGAAATATGGACGGACCAGACCTTGGAGTTGCACCAAATGAAGTCACTCTCCTGTCTGTCTCATCCCACTGTCTGTGTCGAAGACATAATTAACAATAAGACGTGTCTCCGCTGTCTGATCGACCTTTAGTGGTTTTCAGATAATCAATATGCATAAGGCTGTACTTTTAAATCAACTTTTACTAACAAGACGTGCTATACAGTTGGTGGCGTAGTGGTTAAGGGAGCGTACCTGGGTCCCCGGTTCGAATCCCATTAACGCCAAGTTACCACTGAGGTGCCCTGAGCGTGGTATCGTTCCCACTCACTGCTCCCCAGGCGCAGGCTCAGCCATCAGCCCCCTGCTCACTACAGTGATGGGTTAAATACAGGGGCATAATTTCTTGAAAGATACGCCCTAGGGATCAATAAAGTTATAATTTATTATTATTATTATTATTATTATTATTATTATTATTATTATTATTATTATTATTCTTTTCCTTTCGGCTTATCCCATTTTTCAGGGGTTGCCACAGTGAGTCAATAACCTCCATCTAAACCTGTCCTGCGCATCCTCACCTCCAACTCCAACCACCTCCATGTCCTCCCTCACTGCATCCATAAATCTCCTCTTTGGCCTTCCTCTTTGTCTCTTACCTGGTAGCTCCATGTCTAGCATTCTTCTCCCAATATATCCACTGTCCCTCCTCTGAACATGTCCAAACCATCTAAAACTGGCTTCTCTAGCTTT